>JBAKBP010026541.1:0-31541 GCA_037953745.1 Lithodes maja | reverse complement strand
ATAACTTCCAGGTCGAACCCACCTAGTCGTCTTTCCACTGCTCTCCTGTACTCCTCCCTGACTTCCTCCTCCTGCAACCTCTCCACCCTCCTCACCATTCCACCCTCCTCTCGCCTCCCTCCCGCTCTCCTCACCCACTTCTTTTGTATCCTAACCTTAGCTACCACTACATAATGATCAGACAGACCCCCTCCAATACCCCTATACACCCTAGCATCCATCACAGATTTCTTCATTCGTTCATCCACACATACATAATCAATCAATGACTTTCGTTCCACCACTGTCTTATCCTTCATCGTCAACATCCGTTTCCACGTGTACCTGTGGATCATTCTGTGTCGGAAGAAGGTGTTGGCTATCCACAGCCTCCTCCCCACACATACGTCCACAAGTGCACTACCATTCCCATTCACCTCTGATGGTACCCCCCACCCTCCCACCACTCAATATCGAGTAACCTAAAACCGAGTCAACAATGTTCAGAAGTTGTTAAGAAGGCAAACAAAATAATTGGCTTTATAGGCAGGTCATTTGAGCATAAATCCAAAGAAGTTATCCTAACCCTTTACAATTCCTTAGTCCGCCCTCTTCTGGAATACTGCGTTCAATCCTGGTGCCCTTATTACCAAAAAGATATAAACAAGCTAGAACGAGTTCAACGTAGAGTTACCAAAATGATACCTAGCCTAAAGAACAAACCATACGAAGAGCGTCTTAGAGAATTAAATCTATTTCCTTTAACCCAGCGCAGATTAAGAGGCGACTTAATTCAAGTGTTCAAAATCATCAAAGGCATCGACAATATGAACTGTAGTAAGTACTTCACTATCGACCAATCTAATTACACGCGGGGAAACGGTTGCAAAATTATTGGTAAATCTTTTAACTCGCACGAATCTAAGAATTTCTTCTTCAATCGAGTTGTCAACTTGTGGAATGGGCTTCCCCGAAACGTTATAGACTGCATCACCGTTGATTCATTTAAACTCCGCCTAGACAAATATCTCGCATCAAACCCGCGACTGACTGCGTTTGTAAATGAATAACTTTATTTTATCCCCCCCTCAGTTACTAACCCATCTGTCCCCTACTAACTTCCTAATCCTGCCACGGACATTAGTTCCAGGGCAGTAATTCCCTTTCCAATGTTCCCTTACCCACTCTAAACCACTGTTTGGACACTTGATCCTCAGTGTTTTGGAGGACAAGCAACCTAGAAGGGTCACTGGATCTGTTGTTGCTTGATTTCCTTTGTACTCCTTTGTACACTCCCTCAACTTTCCTATCACCCACCTTACCATTCATATCCCCAATCAGAAATATTCTTTCGTTCTTGTCAAACTTCTCCAGGCACGCCTCCACATTCATCCAGAACTCCTCTTTCTTTCTTTCAAGTATATCCTCTGTCGGGGCATACACGCATACAATCACCCACGTTTGTATTCCTACTTTAATTCTCACCCACACAATCCTTGAACCCACAGACCCATACTCTCTTACACATTCCTTCCATTTGCTACTTACAAACAAACATGCACCTTCTCTCGCTGTTCCTTCACTCACTCCAGCACACACACCCATTCCAGACTCCCACTCTCTCACATCTGAACCTTTCCATTTGGTCTCTGTCATTCCACATACATCCAGCCTGGCATTCACTAACACTTCCAGAACCTCTCTCTCTTTTGTGCCATCATTCATGCCACTAACATTCCATGTAGCCATTCTCAGAATGTCCGAAGGCATGTCCTTAGTCGGTCGTGGTTCGTCAACGTTGGTTCCGTCCGCATCCGAGGCTGTTCGTTCGTTTTTTTTTTTGCTTAGATATTTTTTCCGGGTGGGGGTCGCAAGCCCACCGACCCAACCTCTTTAGTCGCCTCTTACGACACGCAGAAGGCACGTGGGGCATATTCTATTCCCTAGTAGACCAGTAGTATGTTTAGCTGATCTCACCATTGCCAGGCCACCTAACCTCCGAGAGGGCCCCTTTGTCGATCCCCAGCTGTGGTAGCTCCCAGGTAAAGGAAGTAGTCGGTCATCAGCGGAGCGGGTAAATATGTTCCAGGCTCAAGCCTGGAGACCCCTCTGAAGGTTACGCCCAGGAGCAGGTCTTTGGGTTTGTGATTCCTCTGCCCTACCATGACCATCCCACAACTCAAACAATTACATACCCGCACCCATCCACACACATGCAAACACAACCTAACTAACCTAGCTAGCCTAACCTAAAGCACCCTGTTTCAAAGTATTATAAAGATGGGTGTACACCTAAACTGTTACTCTAAACTACATGTACATGGAACCCTACATATTTATACAATTGTGTATCTTTTAGCACACCACCGCTTGGCCACATACACACACACACTCACACCAACCCACTAACCCATTACTCCCACACATACACCTCACCCCATTATACACACCTCCCCCGGGATCTCATTAAGGCCCAGTAACTCGGGTATAGGTCACTCTCTCAGGTGTTCCTGGGTTCCCCTTACAATGCAAGACCAGGAGTTGCATGTGCTTGTCATGGAATCTAATCCATCAGTCTACCTATTTGTCTTTTTATATATTTATATATCTATGAATCAATCTGTCTATTTCTATGTGATTACTTATTATTTTATGTATCTATCTGTTTATATATCTATCTATCTATCTATCTATATATATATATATATATATATATATATATATATATATATATATATATATATATATATTATACTGTATATATTGGGGAGGTGTGGTGGAGTGGCCTTGCCACTATACTGGTAATCCAATGGACCCGGGTTCAAATCCCGATATGTCAATGGGAAAATATTATTGGCATGGAATTTGTGCTGTACCTAGTATCAGTGCATTACCACAAAGCCCACCGAAACGTCAAATAAATACCCTCATTTTTCCATGATTAAATAGCACTATGAATATTCCCATATTCAAAATATGCTACAAGGGGACAATGCTTAGCGAGTTCATTGCTCAATTTTTATATATATATATATATATATATATATATATATATATATAAAACATTCCCAGACCTACATCTTTTATGGGAACAATTTGCAAGCTAGCGAAGAAAGGGAGAGAATTGCTGACACGTAAAGAACAGATTGAGGGTCTTACTGATGAGACCTAAGCCGGTATCACACGAGCGCTTTTTCTCTCAACATTTATCCTTAACACTGATCTGGCAGCTTATGAGGTCAACATTTACAATATTTCGGTCACCTAGATTAGTCTATCATCAGTTTAGTTTCCGATACCAGTGCAAATTATTCCAGAAATGTTGCCAGAAAAATGTTGATCATCGAATGTTGACTAAAAAAGCTCTCGTGTGATACCGGCTTTATAGACAGATAGAAAAGCTGGTAGATAGATAGATTGGCATGTTATCTATATAAATATATTTATCGATCTATCTATCAGAGAGAGAGCGAGAGCGAGTGAGTTACAAGGAATAGTTTGTATCTCAATAACCTTGCGGTCCATTATGGGGAGTAAGTACCTCTCTATATATCTATCCACCCATCCATCTATCCATCTATCTATCTATCTATCTATTTATCTATTTATCTACATTCTTCTCTATCTATCTATCTATCGATCTACCTATCTATCTATCTATCTATCTATCTATCTATCAAAGTAATTCTTTATGTGTCTATCCTTTCCTCTCTCTCTACTCATCCAGCTATCTCTCTATCTATCTATCTCTATCTATCTCTCTATCTATTTATCTATCTATCTATCTATCTATTTATATATCTATCTATCTGTATCTATTTATCTGTCTATCTATCTATCTGGCTGTATATCTATCTGTCTTGCTATCTATCTATCTATCAATCTATCTATTTATCTATCTTCTATCTATCTATATAGCTATCTATCTATTTATTTATCTATCTATTTATCTATTTATCGATCTTCTATCTATCTATCTATTTATCTATCTGTATATCTATGTATCTATCTTCTATCTATCTATCGTTATATCTATCTATTTATCTACCCTCAAATCCCTCCGTTCCCTCCAAAAACTCTTACTTTATTTCTTTCTTTTCCCACTAGGCTCTTCTGTCCTGACCGTGCTAATCCTCCCCTCCACACCCCCCACCCCCACCCCCACCGCCCACCACCACCACCACAGGCCCGGGTATTCTTAAGCACCGTTTTTTTTTTTTTTTTTTAATCTTTCTATCCTTTTCTCTCTTATAATCTCAAAACTAGTAGGGCTAAACGTTAGGGAGAAGGGGGTCAAGAAAAACGGTCTGTCTCCCCTTAATTGAGGCACCCTGTAGCATTTTAAAGGTGTATTACATAAGCTGCATACCTCCTAAGATGTATATTGTGTATGCATCAACACATATTAAGGATGCTCAGGTTTGTGTATAATAAAGTAAATTTACGTCAGTAAAGAAAACAAATATTCATAAGTTTTATATCTGGCGGTGTCTGGTAGTTGACGGTCTTGCAAATTTCGCGCCTTCCAGTATTGTGATGATGTCATAGATTCCGATAGTTGTCAGGCAACAGAAAGTTACCTTTAACTTGACCCAATTTATTTTATATGTTAGGGGCAAATTTAAGGATATTCCCAATAATGGTGTATTACTAGAGCATTTAACGTTCTGCTGAATAACTTATCTCACTTTTTTTCATCTTTGTGTAATTCACCTTTAACCCGTACAGCCCCAGCGACGCGCCTGACGCGTCGGCGATGTATGTAACGCACAGCCCCAGAGACGCGCCTGGCACGTCACCCTAATTGCGCCGACCGTAACCTCAGGTGTAGCCACTCAAGAGGGCTCAGATTTGTATGGGAACTGTGTACGTATCCCACGCAACCGTGCCGATGGTTGAAAACTCTCAAAGTCCACGTGCGTGAGCGCGCAATAACCTGGTTTTTTGGGGTAATTGCCTTCAATTTTTTACTCTTGTAAAATACGTTTTCGGGGGCTCTGTAGGACCATTCGTTAAGCTTTTTGAGCGGTTTTTCGTGGTTTTTCCTTCATTCCTAACCCATTCGCTATTGTTTCTGGAATAAAACATTTTTTTGAAAACCGGCCGGGTTCTGGTGAACAAACATTACAAAACTAGCCGGGGCTGGACGGGTTAAGGCAAATTTCATAGTAGAGGGAGTAGTTTTTTTTTTCCCACTCCCCTTCAATATTAAAATTGGTTTCCTGTTTTCATTGTCCCTAATAATGATTAGCTTCACTTGCCATAACAATATTAAAATATTTACCCCGATCGATCGGTGGGGAGGGCATGAAGTATATCAGGGAAAGAACGGGGTTGAAATATGGGGTTGAGGTAGAACAGCGGATACGATCAAAACATACTAGAAGTTTAGCTGTGATTGGCTGGCCAAACCCGTTTGTGATTGGAAGGCTGGAAGTGACGTCATCGCCATGGATGACGTCACGACCGCACCAACTCCTTCGATAAATTATCGCTCCCGGTCCCGTATCTTAAGGGGAGGCAGCCCGTTTTTCTGGACCCCCTTCTCCCTAATGTTTAGCCCCACTAGTATTGAGATTATAAGACGTTCGGCCCATTAGTTTGGGGATTTTAACACCTTTCGCCCCATTTCGTTGTCAATTTTAAGACCTTTCGTGCCATTTAGGTGTTGATTATTTCCTGGCGAGCGATAGCGAGCCTGCAAATTTACGAGGAACCGGGCTTCGGCCGGGACATATTTCTACCGAAAAATTTACACATTTATCTTGAAGGGGGGTCTAGGGGGTATTTTTCTAAGTTTGATGGAGGTCTAGGGAGGAAACTAAAAAAACATATGAATAAATTAATTAATACACAACAAACAGTCTGCCTTCCCTTAATTTAAGAAATTGTTTAATAAATGCTGCAGTCTGATTATGTCCTCCCGCTGTAACCAACACTCTTTATGTGATTATGTCCTCCCGCTGTAACCAACACTCTTTATGTGATTATGTCCTCCCGCTGTAACCAACACTCTTTATGTGATTATGTCCTCCCGCTGTAACCAACACTCTTTATGTGATTATGTCCTCCCGCTGTAACCAACACTCTTTATGTGATTATGTCCTCCCGCTGTAACCAACACTCTTTATGTGATTATGTCCTCCCGCTGTAACCAACACTCTTTATGTGATTATGTCCTCCCGCTGTAACCAACACTCTTTGTGATTATGTCCTCCCGCTGTAACCAACACTCTTTATGTGATTATGTCCTCCCGCTGTAACCAACACTCTTTATGTGATTATGTCCTCCCGCTGTAACCAACACTCTTTATGTGATTATGTCCTCCCGCTGTAACCAACACTCTTTATGTGATTATGTCCTCCCGCTGTAACCAACACTCTTCATGTGATTATGTCCTCCCGCTGTAACCAACACTCTTTATGTGATTATGTCCTCCCGCTGTAACCAACACTCTTTATGTGATTATGTCCTCCCGCTGTAACCAACACTCTTTATGTGATTATGTCCTCCCGCTGTAACCAACACTCTTTATGTGATTATGTCCTCCCGCTGTAACCAACACTCTTTATGTGATTATGTCCTCCCGCTGTAACCAACACTCTTTATGTGATTATGTCCTGCCGCTGTAACCAACACTCTTTGTGATTATGTCCTCCCGCTGTAACCAACACTCTTTATGTGATTATGTCCTCCCGCTGTAACCAACACTCTTTATGTGATTATGTCCTCCCGCTGTAACCAACACTCTTCATGTGATTATGTCCTCCCGCTGTAACCAACACTCTTTGTGATTATGTCCTCCCGCTGTAACCAACACTCTTTATGTGATTATGTCCTCCAAGAAACCAATTATAATATTGAAGGGGAGTGTGAGAAACATCGGTCCCGCTAACATGATCATGCTGTCAAGGCAGTGATAACGTAATTACGGGTGCTGACCTATCAGATATAGTACGTGTACCTAGTACCCAGTACATGAGATACAGGACTAACCTATACCTACCAGCTAGTGCGGGTTTCTAGTACCCAGTACATGAGATACAGGACTAACCTATACCTACCAGCTAGTGCGGGTTTCTAGTACCCAGTACATGAGATACAGGACTAACCTATACCTACCAGCTAGTGCGGGTTTCTAGTACCCAGTGCGTAGGATACAAGACGAACCTTTACCTACCAGCTAGTGCATGTCCCTAGTAACACCAAATTGTCATTAACCTAACCAAACAACCTAATCTAACCTAACCTAACCTAGTGTCCTTAGTGGGGGCTGCTGCCCCCACACCCCCGCTGTTAGCACGTACAAATCAGACCTCGGAGGTTTCATGATCAGCAAATATAATTCAGACTAACCTCGGACTATCGACGGTGGAAGTTCTGTTAATAATACTGTGTAAACTATGTTCTAGTGCCCTCACACATCAAAATATGTTCTAGTGCCCTCACACATCAAAATATGTTCTAGTGCCCTCACACATCAAAATATGTTCTAGTGCCCTCACACATCAAAATATGTTCTAGTGCCCTCACACATCAAAATATGTTCTAGTGCCCTCACACATCAAAATATGTTCTAGTGCCCTCACACATCAAAATATGTTCTAGTGCCCTCACACATCAAAATATGTTCTAGTGCCCTCACACATCAAAATATGTTCTAGTGCCCTCACACATCAAAAGAACTTCACTGATCAGAGGGCAACCCTTTCTCAATTCCATTATGGCCGAAACTGAGATTTCATCAGGCAACAGAGACGAAAATCTAAGTGACGTCACTGTGGTTACACGTAGTTGAACCAACCAATAAAATGCCAAACATTGGTGTGTCGTCACCGTTGCCACACGCAGTTCATTGACCAATAGAATATCAGCTTACAACACAACATTCGGCTCGCCTGGCTCTTGTGTTGTGTTTCTCGTAGTTTACGGACTGTTTACGCGGTGATTGTGTTTTATACTCAATTTACTAAGTTATTGCAGGATTATATTAATTTCGTACCTGAACTCAAAACATCTTTGACTCCATAGAAGCTATAACTAAAATTGTATATGATAAATTATTGCCAGTATTTGTTATATCATGAAAAAACATCGCTCCCACTACTATCGAGTATACCCATTTAATTGTCCCTACCAACATTTCTTTTGAGAGACCTCTGGTGGACGCTTCTGAACTAGCGCCAGAGCTATGACTGTAGACATCACTATACCCAACACCTAGGATATGCACAGTTTATCTCCATTTGTTGTGATTCTACACGTTTTTATTTTACAGTATACGACTACACAATATGATTAACTTTGTATTGTAAATATACGTTATTTATGAATATGGGTGATTTCAAAATCTATATAACATCAGTATGCATAGACCAAAGTATGTGTAAGCTAAAGAAATATCTACTAACTGCTTACAATATAGAATTTTTGAAGGAGAGGGAGGGTGGATAGGTCCGCGATGTCGCCAATTTCCCACATTGCACCGCGGTAAACATTGAGTTCAGCGCCTCTATCGGCCACTGTAGGCATTTATTGGTAGAGAGAATTGCTAGACGTCCTTCCCTAAGCTGAATAAAATGTCCTAATAGTTGCCAGCATGTTGTCACAAATCAAGGGTACTGTAAGAGAAGTAGCCTGGCCTCCCTAACCCTCAGTATACCCGACCGTGAACAGACACTACTACACCTAGAACTGCTGGGTCCAGGTTCTCTGGGACCACAACAAGTGGGGTAGGATTCCAGCTATACTTTTAGGCCGGTGTATTTTACTCGTCCGGCGGCCAACTGGACAGAGATACTACTCCGTCCCAACGTGGATAAATTCAGATCATAACCCCAAATAACAGCCACTCTGGTCACAGACTCCTACCTACTAAATTATCAACAGTGCCGTGATATGATCAAGAAGGGTGCAGTGACTGTACTAGGGAAAACCACCCTGTAACTGTTACCGCTATAAGAGGCCACCATCCCTCCTCTATTACAGTATGTCACCCTGCTGTGATCAACAGCACCAACCCAAACCACCCTGTAACTGTTACCGCTATAAGAGGCCACCACCCCTCCTCTATTACAGTATGTCACCCTGCCGTGATCAACAGCACCAACCCAAACCACCCTGTAACTGTTACCGCTATAAGAGGCCACCACCCCTCCTCTATTACAGTATGTCACCCTGCCGTGATCAACAGCACCAACCCAAACCACCCTGTAACTGTTACCGCTATAAGAGGCCACCACCCCTCCTCTATTACAGTATGTCACCCTGCCGTGATCAACAGCACCAACCCAAACCACCCTGTAACTGTTACCGCTATAAGAGGCCACCACCCCTCCTCTATTACAGTATGTCACCCTGCTGTGATCAACAGCACCAACCCAAACCACCCTGTAACTGTTACCGCTACAAGAGGCCACCACCCCTCCTCTATTACAGTATGTCACCCTGCCGTGATCAACAGCACCAACCCAAACCACCCTGTAACTGTTACCGCTATAAGAGGCCACCACCCCTCCTCTATTACAGTATGTCACCCTGCCGTGATCAACAGCACCAACCCAAACCACCCTGTAACTGTTACTGCTACAAGAGGCCACCACCCCTCCTCTATTACAGTATGTCACCCTGCCGTGATCAACAGCACCAACCCAAACCACCCTGTAACTGTTACCGCTATAAGAGGCCACCACCCCTCCTCTATTACAGTATGTCACCCTGCCGTGATCAACAGCACCAACCCAAACCACCCTGTAACTGTTACCGCTATAAGAGGCCACCACCCCTCCTCTATTACAGTATGTCACCCTGCCGTGATCAACAGCACCAACCCAAACCACCCTGTAACTGTTACCGCTATAAGAGGCCACCACCCCTCCTCTATTACAGTATGTCACCCTGCCGTGATCAACAGCACCAACCCAAACCACCCTGTAACTGTTACCGCTATAAGAGGCCACCACCCCTCCTCTATTACAGTATGTCACCCTGCCGTGATCAACAGCACCAACCCAAACCACCCTGTAACTGTTACCGCTATAAGAGGCCACCACCCCTCCTCTATTACAGTATGTCACCCTGCCGTGATCAACAGCACCAACCCAAACCACCCTGTAACTGTTACCGCTATAAGAGGCCACCACCCCTCCTCTATTACAGTATGTCACCCTGCCGTGATCAACAGCACCAACCCAAACCACCCTGTAACTGTTACCGCTATAAGAGGCCACCACCCCTCCTCTATTACAGTATGTCACCCTGCCGTGATCAACAGCACCAACCCAAACCACCCTGTAACTGTTACCGCTATAAGAGGCCACCACCCCTCCTCTATTACAGTATGTCACCCTGCCGTGATCAACAGCACCAACCCAAACCACCCTGTAACTGTTACAGCTATAAGAGGCCACCACCCCTCCTCTATTACAGTATGTCACCCTGCCGTGATCAACAGCACCAACCCAAACCACCCTGTAACTGTTACCGCTATAAGAGGCCACCACCCCTCCTCTATTACAGTATGTCACCCTGCCGTGATCAACAGCACCAACCCAAACCACCCTGTAACTGTTACCGCTATAAAAGGCCACCACCCCTCCTCTATTACAGTATGTCACCCTGCCGTGATCAACAGCACCAACCCAAACCACCCTGTAACTGTTACCGCTATAAGAGGCCACCACCCCTCCTCTATTACAGTATGTCACCCTGCCGTGATCAACAGCACCAACCCAAACCACCCTGAAACTGTTACCGCTATAAGAGGCCACCACCCCTCCTCTATTACAGTATGTCACCCTGCCGTGATCAACAGCACCAACCCAAACCACCCTGTAACTGTTACCGCTATAAGAGGCCACCACCCCTCCTCTATTACAGTATGTCACCCTGCCGTGATCAACAGCACCAACCCAAACCACCCTGTAACTGTTACCGCTATAAGAGGCCACCACCCCTCCTCTATTACAGTATGTCACCCTGCCGTGATCAACAGCACCAACCCAAACCACCCTGTAACTGTTACCACTATAAGAGGCCACCACCCCTCCTCTATTACAGTATGTCACCCTGCCGTGATCAACAGCACCAACCCAAACCACCCTGTAACTGTTACCGCTATAAGAGGCCACCACCCCTCCTCTATTACAGTATGTCACCCTGCCGTGATCAACAGCACCAACCCAAACCACCCTGTAACTGTTACCGCTATAAGAGGCCACCACCCCTCCTCTATTACAGTATGTCACCCTGCCGTGATCAACAGCACCAACCCAAACCACCCTGTTTTCCCACTAGGCTCTTCTGTCCTGACCGTGCTAATCCTCCCCTCCACCCCCACCCCCCCCCACCCCCACCGCCACCATATCTCTCTGAAAAAGTCACCACCACCACAGGCCCGGGTATTCTTAAGCACCGTTTTTTTTTTTTTTTTTTAATCTTTCTATCCTTTTCTCTCTTATAATCTCAAAACTAGTAGGGCTAAACGTTAGGGAGAAGGGGGCTAAGAAAAACGGTCTGTCTCCCCTTAATTGAGGCACCCTGTAGCATTTTAAAGGTGTATTACATAAGCTGCATACCTCCTAAGATGTATATTGTGTATGCATCAACACATATTAAGGATGCTCAGGTTTGTGTATAATAAAGTAAATTTACGTCAGTAAAGAAAACAAATATTCATAAGTTTTATATCTGGCGGTGTCTGGTAGTTGACGGTCTTGCAAATTTCGCGCCTTCCAGTATTGTGATGATGTCATAGATTCCGATAGTTGTCAGGCAACAGAAAGTTACCTTTAACTTGACCCAATTTATTTTATATGTTAGGGGCAAATTTAAGGATATTCCCAATAATGGTGTATTACTAGAGCATTTAACGTTCTGCTGAATAACTTATCTCACTTTTTTTCATCTTTGTGTAATTCACCTTTAACCCGTACAGCCCCAGCGACGCGCCTGACGCGTCGGCGATGTATGTAACGCACAGCCCCAGAGACGCGCCTGGCGCGTCACCCTAATTGCGCCGACCGTAACCTCAGGTGTAGCCACTCAAGAGGGCTCAGATTTGTATGGGAACTGTGTACGTATCCCACGCAACCGTGCCGATGGTTGAAAACTCTCAAAGTCCACGTGCGTGAGCGCGCAATAACCTGGTTTTTTGGGGTAATTGCCTTCAATTTTTTACTCTTGTAAAATACGTTTTCGGGGGCTCTGTAGGACCATTCGTTAAGCTTTTTGAGCGGTTTTTCCTTCATTCCTAACCCATTCGCTATTGTTTCTGGAATAAAAAAAAATTTTGAAAACCGGCCGGGTTCTGGTGAACAAACATTACAAAACTAGCCGGGGCTGGACGGGTTAAGGCAAATTTCATAGTAGAGGGAGTAGTTTTTTTTTTCCCACTCCCCTTCAATATTAAAATTGGTTTCCTGTTTTCATTGTGTCCCTAATAATGATTAGCTTCACTTGCCATAACAATATTAAAATATTTACCCCGATCGATCGGTGGGGAGGGCATGAAGTATATCAGGGAAAGAACGGGGTTGAAATATGGGGTTGAGGTAGAACAGCTGATACGATCAAAACATACTAGAAGTTTAGCTGTGATTGGCTGGCCAAACCCGTTTGTGATTGGAAGGCTGGAAGTGACGTCATCGCCATGGATGACGTCACGACCGCACCAACTCCTTCGATAAATTATCGCTCCCGGTCCCGTATCTTAAGGGGAGGCAGCCCGTTTTTCTGGACCCCCTTCTCCCTAATGTTTAGCCCCACTAGTATTGAGATTATAAGACGTTCGGCCCATTAGTTTGGGGATTTTAACACCTTTCGCCCCATTTCGTTGTCAATTTTAAGACCTTTCGTGCCATTTAGGTGTTGATTATTTCCTGGCGAGCGATAGCGAGCCTGCAAATTTACGAGGAACCGGGCTTCGGCCGGGACATATTTCTACCGAAAAATTTACACATTAATCTTGAAGGGGGGTCTAGGGGGTATTTTTCTAAGTTTGATGGAGGTCTAGGGAGGAAACTAAAAAAACATATGAATAAATTAATTAATACACAACAAACAGTCTGCCTTCCCTTAATTTAAGAAATTGTTTAATAAATGCTGCAGTCTGATTATGTCCTCCCGCTGTAACCAACACTCTTTATGTGATTATGTCCTCCCGCTGTAACCAACACTCTTTATGTGATTATGTCCTCCCGCTGTAACCAACACTCTTTATGTGATTATGTCCTCCCACTGTAACCAACACTCTTTATGTGATTATGTCCTCCCGCTGTAACCAACACTCTTTATGTGATTATGTCCTCCCGCTGTAACCAACACTCTTTATGTGATTATGTCCTCCCGCTGTAACCAACACTCTTTATGTGATTATGTCCTCCCGCTGTAACCAACACTCTTTGTGATTATGTCCTCCCGCTGTAACCAACACTCTTTATGTGATTATGTCCTCCCGCTGTAACCAACACTCTTTATGTGATTATGTCCTCCCGCTGTAACCAACACTCTTTATGTGATTATGTCCTCCCGCTGTAACCAACACTCTTTATGTGATTATGTCCTCCCGCTGTAACCAACACTCTTCATGTGATTATGTCCTCCCGCTGTAACCAACACTCTTTATGTGATTATGTCCTCCCGCTGTAACCAACACTCTTTATGTGATTATGTCCTCCCGCTGTAACCAACACTCTTTATGTGATTATGTCCTCCCGCTGTAACCAACACTCTTTATGTGATTATGTCCTCCCACTGTAACCAACACTCTTTATGTGATTATGTCCTCCCGCTGTAAC
Source organism: Lithodes maja (assembly GCA_037953745.1). NCBI lineage: Eukaryota > Metazoa > Arthropoda > Malacostraca > Decapoda > Lithodidae > Lithodes > Lithodes maja. The sequence goes on along the minus strand of JBAKBP010026541.1, from coordinate 17,765 downwards.
CAACACTCTTTATGTGATTATGTCCTGCCACTGTAACCAACACTCTTTGTGATTATGTCCTCCCGCTGTAACCAACACTCTTTATGTGATTATGTCCTCCCGCTGTAACCAACACTCTTTATGTGATTATGTCCTCCCGCTGTAACCAACACTCTTCATGTGATTATGTCCTCCCGCTGTAACCAACACTCTTTGTGATTATGTCCTCCCGCTGTAACCAACACTCTTTATGTGATTATGTCCTCCTGCTGTAACCAACACTCTTTATGTGATTATGTCCTCCAAGAAACCAATTATAATATTGAAGGGGAGTGTGAGAAACATCGGTCCCGCTAACATGATCATGCTGTCAAGGCAGTGATAACGTAATTACGGGTGCTGACCTATCAGATATAGTACGTGTACCTAGTACCCAGTACATGAGATACAGGACTAACCTATACCTACCAGCTAGTGCGGGTTTCTAGTACCCAGTACATGAGATACAGGACTAACCTATACCTACCAGCTAGTGCGGGTTTCTAGTACCCAGTACATGAGATACAGGACTAACCTATACCTACCAGCTAGTGCGGGTTTCTAGTACCCAGTGCGTAGGATACAAGACGAACCTTTACCTACCAGCTAGTGCATGTCCCTAGTAACACCAAATTGTCATTAACCTAACCAAACAACCTAATCTAACCTAACCTAACCTAGTGTCCTTAGTGGGGGCTGCTGCCCCCACACCCCCGCTGTTAGCACGTACAAATCAGACCTCGGAGGTTTCATGATCAGCAAATATAATTCAGACTAACCTCGGACTATCGACGGTGGAAGTTCTGTTAATAATACTGTGTAAACTATGTTCTAGTGCCCTCACACATCAAAATATGTTCTAGTGCCCTTCACACATCAAAATATGTTCTAGTGCCCTCACACATCAAAATATGTTCTAGTGCCCTCACACATCAAAATATGTTCTAGTGCCCTCACACATCAAAATATGTTCTAGTGCCCTCACACATCAAAATATGTTCTAGTGCCCTCACACATCAAAATATGTTCTAGTGCCCTCACACATCAAAATATGTTCTAGTGCCCTCACACATCAAAATATGTTCTAGTGCCCTCACACATCAAAATATGTTCTAGTGCCCTCACACATCAAAATATGTTCTAGTGCCCTCACACATCAAAATATGTTCTAGTGCCCTCACACATCAAAATATGTTCTAGTGCCCTCACACATCAAAAGAACTTCACTGATCAGAGGGCAACCCTTTCTCAATTCCATTATGGCCGAAACTGAGATTTCATCAGGCAACAGAGACGAAAATCTAAGTGACGTCACTGTGGTTACACGTAGTTGAACCAACCAATAAAATGCCAAACATTGGTGTGTCGTCACCGTTGCCACACGCAGTTCATTGACCAATAGAATATCAGCTTACAACACAACATTCGGCTCGCCTGGCTCTTGTGTTGTGTTTCTCGTAGTTTACGGACTGTTTACGCGGTGATTGTGTTTTATACTCAATTTACTAAGTTATTGCAGGATTATATTAATTTCGTACCTGAACTCAAAACATCTTTAACTCCATAGAAGCTATAACTAAAATTGTATATGATAAATTATTGCCAGTATTTGTTATATCATGAAAAAACATTGCTCCCACTACTATCGAGTATACCCATTTAATTGTCCCTACCAACATTTCTTTTGAGAGACCTCTGGTGGACGCTTCTGAACTAGCGCCAGAGCTATGACTGTAGACATCGCTATACCCAACACCTAGGATATGCACAGTTTATCTCCATTTGTTGTGATTCTACACGTTTTTATTTTACAGTATACGACTACACAATATGATTAACTTTGTATTGTAAATATACGTTATTTATGAATATGGGTGATTTCAAAATCTATATAACATCAGTATGCATAGACCAAAGTATGTGTAAGCTAAAGAAATATCTACTAACTGCTTACAATATAGAATTTTTGAAGGAGAGGGAGGGTGGATAGGTCCGCGATGTCGCCAATTTCCCACATTGCACCGCGGTAAACATTGAGTTCAGCGCCTCTATCGGCCACTGTAGGCATTTATTGGTAGAGAGAATTGCTAGACGTCCTTCCCTAAGCTGAATAAAATGTCCTAATAGTTGCCAGCATGTTGTCACAAATGAAGGGTACTGTAAGAGAAGTAGCCTGGCCTCCCTAACCCTCAGTATACCCGACCGTGAACAGACACTACTACACCTAGAACTGCTGGGTCCAGGTTCTCTGGGACCACAACAAGTGGGGTAGGATTCCAGCTATACTTTTAGGCCGGTGTATTTTACTCGTCCGGCGGCCAACTGGACAGAGATACTACTCCGTCCCAACGTGGATAAATTCAGATCATAACCCCAAATAACAGCCACTCTGGTCACAGACTCCTACCTACTAAATTATCAACAGTGCCGTGATATGATCAAGAAGGGTGCAGTGACTGTGCTAGGGAAAACCACCCTGTAACTGTTACCGCTATAAGAGGCCACCACCCCTCCTCTATTACAGTATGTCACCCTGCCGTGATCAACAGCACCAACCCAAAGCAGAACATTGTTACAACTCATCCTGGGCAATTGTAATGTGAACACAAAAGCTAAGGTTGGATCACACTGGTCGGGGACCCCCTCGGCCATTGGACCAACAAAAAGATCACAAAAAGAAAGTGAAGGTAAAGGCATAATATACAAGTAGGACACCGCAACCTGGCAAAGTCCACATGTATATTAAATTGTAAAATTTGCAAAATAAACAAACCAAAACTTGGACGAACACAGTAAAAAGACAAAACAACTAATCAAAATCGCTATGTGGAAACAACGCTAAAGCAAAATAATAATTTATAAATAATAGAACACAATCAACCACATATGGTGTACATTACTACATGAGCAATTTAATCTGTTTCCCAAGCAAACTAATCGCACATACTGTATAATTATCAACGCACTATCGTCACGTTCAAGGAATTGGTCAAATTGGAATACGAACAATAATAGTATTTCCTAATTGAAGTTTCAGGATCACAACCCCCGTCACTGGTTCACTATAGTTGGTCTAACACTGGCGGACCCCGCAACAATAGTCTAGTTTGGGCTACAGCATCAATAAAGATGGTGAACAATAACAGTGCTGGCACCGTACCCGGAGGAACATAAACGGATACCCAAAAATAGTGAGGTACACGGCACACACAAATACGGCACAAATACTAACCCGGTGACCAGGTGCTAATTACTTAACAACTGACTGAATAAGCAAAACTTTATATTGAGCAGTTAATTATTAAACTTAGCAAACATTATGCATTAGGTTATTGACCAATAATTACTAATTATAAAAAGTATTACACAAGTAATTAAAGCAATTACTCAATGAATAAAACATATGGCAGCACCTGAAGGGGTTAATTAATAAAGGAGTACGAACAACCACTCACTATTGTTGTGGACTATACTCCCAGACCGGTGCCAGCTCTCCAATATATACGTGGCAGTAAAATATCCTGGTACGATGTTAGGGTGTTAAATCCAGGGCACACGACGGGAGCGGGTGTTATCACTATCACAGCCTAGAATACAGTGTCTGTCTGTTCAAACCCGGCCTCACACCAGGGCTAATCCATTACCAGGTAGGGGAGGTCGTCCACACCATGTGTAGCCCAGTAATACATCCCCATATTCACTACCCACATAAACTATACCCACATACGGCCCTTAACCCCTTCTGTACCGGCAACGTCTTTTTAGTTTTATTCTAGCTACATTAAGACAATTTTGTGCAGTTTAAGAAGGCTCTATGGTAGTATACATGGTTAAGTAAGATAGTTTGAAGCCTGTAAATTGCTGCAGACTCATTTTAAACTAAATAAAATCATATAATAGTAGCCAGAATAAAGTTAAAAAGGCGTCGCTGGTACAATAGGGGCTAATCTCTCCCCAGAAAGCAAGATATTATTCAGTAATAACTGTGTTGGTGGTGTAACGGTTTAGGTGCTTATGTTCTGGGTGCGGTACTGTCCCGAGTTGGAATCCCGGGAGGACCGTATGCTTTTATTAGTTTATTCAAGTACATTGGGATTTGTAGTTGATGATTAATGTTAAGAACGGGGTGTTACTTATATCAATACAATATAAGGATATGCCTTATAACCCGGCAAACTACCGAACCATTTACTTGTCGGCATTCGCTCCTCTCTCACTTCCATTGACAAAGGGTATTGGAGTGTCTCTATAATACCATCTACTCGTATTTCTAGTCGTACTAGCAAAAAGGGTCGTAGAACAAACAGTGCCGCAATTTAATTGATTAGGTTAGTGTTAAAATATCTAGAAATCCTATGAATAATAAAGGAGTTAGAAAATACGCCCCTCCTAATCTGAATACAAATGTCAGGAGAAATAATGGCAAGGCAAATAGATCCACATATACTTCAGGTATAGATACATAGGTTGGTTACAGACACAATGCATGGGAATGTACGGTCGCGCTAATAAGTCATTTCCCAGCTGTCATTACGTTTGGCTTGCTCTGTGCTGTATTAATGTCTGTCAGATGTTGAATAGGGCGGCTTAGTGTAGGAACAGGTTTGTATATTTCACTCGATATGAAGAAATGAAGCTTAGATATTGCTGATACCAATTATTTATCAAAACATACTTGGTGCCGTGACATCACTTATTAACGCGACTGTGCATATAGGATTTTATTGTAGGGAGTCAATTATATTATATTTTTGTATGTACACTCGACTAAAAAGCAATCTTTACACTGGTGAGCTGTAAATCATCTAGTGTGAACGGAATGAACCGGGTGAAACAAACGTCTATGAGGTATTATCATAAGATTTCGACCTACTTCCAGAATGTTTAGAGCGTTAGTGTAAAGATTGTTTTTTTTGGTCGAGTGTACATTACCTTGCCTACCGGTACAGAATTATATCTTGGACACTTTCGATATATGGGCTGAGTACATTCACAGAATAGTGTTGTGCAAATATTGACATTTTCCCATTCAGTACAGGTGCCGTCTTTTAAGGGGGGATGGGCCGGTTTTCTGGACCACTTTCTCCCTCATGTTTAGCCCCATTAGTTTTCAGATGTTAAGATGTTTGCCCCATTAGTTAGTCGATTTTAAGACCTTTCGCCCAATTTCTTCGTCAATATTTAGAACTTTCGTGCAATTTAGGTGTCAATTTTTTCCCTGGCGAACGATAGTGAGCCTGTAATGTTGGAAAAACCGGCTTTCGGCCGGGAAATTTTTCTACCGAAAAACGTAAAAATAATCTAAAAAGGGGCTCTAATGGATGTATTTTTTAAATTTGATGGAGGTCTAGGCAGGAAACTAGAAAAATAATGAATACATGCAAAAATCCATTAGATCCCCCTTCTAGATTAATTTGTTAATTTTTCGGTAGAAAAACTATCGTTCGCCAGGGAAAAAATCGACACCTAAATAGCACGAAAGGTCTAAATATTGACGAAGAAATCGGGCGAAAGGTCTTAAAATCGGCTAGGCTAACTAATGGGGCAAACATCTTAACATCTTAAAACTAATTGGGTTAAACATGAGGGAGAAAGGGGTCCAGAAAACGGGCCCATGACCCCTTAACCCTTTGAGTACCAGCAACGGGTCCATGATTATATTATATTCTAGCTATATTTAGACGATAGTATGCAGCTTAGGAAGGATCTGTGGTAGTTAAAAGGGTTGGTTGAGATAGTTTGAAGCCTTATTATTGCACAAGGTCCTTCCTAAGCTGAATAAAATCGTCTAATAGTTGCTAGAATATGATGAAAAAGGACGTCCCTAGTATTGAAGGGGATAATGTCATGTGCGTTATAAGTGGGTATATACTGGTTGCTTTAAGGGGACCCATCTCGTTTTTCTTTCTCTTTCTCACTCTCTCTCTCTGGGTTGTATCCATTCGGCCCCATTCAGCCTACTGTTTTAAAACGTTTACCCCCATCCAGGTGTCAATATTTTCCTGTCGAGCGGTAGCGAGCCAGCATATACTGTACAGTATATATATATATATATATATATATATATATACTGTATATATTTTGTCTCCGGCGAAGCCGGATTTTTCCATACAATGCTGGCTCGCTATAGCTTGTCAGGAAGAAATCGACATCTGAATGGGGATAAACAGTTGGCTGAATGGGGTCGAATGGATAAAAGCCAGAGAAAGAGAGAACAGGTGAGAAAGAGAAAACAAGCAGGTGACCCCCTTTAAGGCAGTTTGACAAAATTACAAATACAATTATTACCATAATCAATAACCCTGCAATTACGAAGGACCTTCCTCCATTATCCATACAAAGATATGTTGCATCCCTTGCTATATTCTACAGATGTTTTAACATCAAATTTACCAAGGAACTTACTTCGATTATGCCACCTCTCAAAAAATTTCCCCGCAGTACTATGGGCTGCTAGTAATGCCCATGAATTTACACTTTATCATGTATTTACACCATGTCTTCCTTGGCCTTATCATTCATATTTTCTGTTAGTTGGTCGTATATGTGGTTATCATGATAGAGTAGCTGGTCCTTCTTCTTCTTCTTACGTTTGTTTTGATAGCAGCCACAACCACTCCCACCACCGCCGCTGCTAGAGCAAGACGACTGCAAGCTTGGTCTCCTGCAATTGTTGGCAGTTCGTATGCTAATCCTGCTATCGTTTTGGTGCCCTGAATTAAAACTCGCTGGTCGGGTATTGACTTGGGTATCGATATTCTGTCCTACGAAAGACTCCGATGCTTGGGTGCTGATTATGCTATCGCTTTGCTGCCCAACGAAAGGCCCATCCGAGACCCCACCAACACAACCTCCTCGCTGCTGAAGGAGGCTGGTCGCAGTGGTCGGGTTAATGGCCAGGCCGATCGTGGAGGTGTCGGTGTCTGGGGTCATGTCCATGGGTATCTGTTGGAATGGAACAGTGATGGATGGCAAGGCTAGGTGGAGATATGGAGCTATAGTCTATTCGCTGTAAGTAGGCGAGAAATCATGACCCGTATCCTCTGTAACTCAAAAAGGGCTAGAGCAAATTGGCTGTAAATTTCCACATCTATTCCCTGGCTGACTCTTCTGAAATGGTAGAAGTATTAGCTCGATTACTCTAGTTGTTTTTGAGGTACAGAGGTTAGAGTTCATGATTTTTCACCTACTTACAGCGAATAAACTATAGTTGGAGATATGGAGCTATGGTCTATTCGCTGTAAGTAGACGAGAAATCAGGAACTCTAACCTCTGTAACTCAAAAATGACTAGAGTAATCGATCCAAGATTTCTACCATTTGGGAATAGTAAGTCAGGGAATAGATGTTGACATTTACAGCCAATTTGATCTAGCCCTTTTTGAGTTACAGAGGATAGAGGTCATGATTTCTCGCCTACTTACAGCGAATAGACTATAGTTCATAAACTTTAATGAAGGCCTCTCTAAGATTTTTGAAGTCTAAAGTACTTGTCAGAGCAATAACAGATATGCACAGATTCCTTAACCCCTTCTGTACCGCGACGTCTTTTTCATCTTATTCTAGCTATATTTAGATTATTGTGTGCAGCTTAAGAAGGATCAGTGGTAGTTTAAAAGGTTAATTGAGATAGTTCGAAGCCTGTTAATTGCTGGAGGCCCTTTTTAAACTGAATAATATCGTCTTATAGTAGCCAGGAGAAAATAAAAAGACGTCACCGGCACAGAAGTGGTTAACCCCTTCTGTGCCGGTGACGTCTTTACACTTTATTCTGGCTACTATCAGACGATTTTATTCAGTTTCAAAAGGGCCTCCAGCAATTAACAGGCTTCGAACTATCTCACTTAACCTTCTTGGCTACCACAGATCCTTCTTAAACTGCACACAATCGTTTTTTTCTATATTTCCAACTTACTTCCTCTCGGGCATAGGCTGAGAGCCTTAACATTCACCGCTGTACAATGAACAGTGAAGCCCGTGAGGTCTTGTTCCAGTCTAGGGAGTGAGACATGTGAAGCACGTAGAGTACAACGAGCACCTGCCATCTTGCCTTCACATGAGGCACAGTGCTCACTCATGGCCCGAAACGACCCCATCTCTGAAGACACCTCGTTCCCGTGCTTCACTGTCTCACCCCCTACACTCGGACTCTCACACTTACACACACACAACGCCACCTGTTGAGCAGATAACTCACCAGGCATTGCACCCCTATAGCATATTTTGAATATGGGAATATTCATACAGTGCTATTTAATCAGGGAACAATGAGGGTATTTTATTGACGTTTCGGTGGGCTTGTGGTAATGCACTGATACCAGGTACAGCACAAATTCCATCCCAATAATATCTTCCCATTGATACATCGGGATTTGAACCCGGGACCTTTGGATTACCAGGCCAGTGGCAAGATCACTCCACCACACCTTGAGTGTTTTTTCTTGACTCCTTTCTCCCTCATGTTTAGCCCCATTGCTTTTGATATTATAAAACGTTTGCCCCATTAGTTTAGCGATTTTAAGAACTTTCACCCCATATTAAGATCTTTCGTGCCATTCAGGTGTCGATTTTATCCTGGCGAGCGATAGCGAGCCTTTAATTTAAGAAGAACCGGCCTTCGGCCGGGAAATTTTTCTACCGAAAAATGTACAAATTTATCTTGAAAGGGACTCATGGGGGTGTAATTTTAAGCTTGATGGAAGTCTAGGCAACAAACTAAATACCTCCCCTTAAATAGAGCTGAACTATTACCGCAAACTTCCTCGGTAGTGATAGGGTTAATAAACTGAACTGAGGTGAATCAAACACTAATTACCTTACTTAGAGTCGTAGGGGCATTATTAGTCTTGGTCTTAGCATCCCCGGGGGCCCTGCAGGAGGAGGAGGTGGTGTCACGCGCACTACTGTTGTTGGTGATGAACACGTAGTGGCCGCCGCGTCGGTAGGTACAATCACTCCCTTCACCCATTCTAAATACACTGAAGGAAGAGTAGACATAGGTGATTCCAAAGTGTGTTGGCTTAAGGGGAGGTATTTAGTTTGTTCCCTAGACCTTCATCAAGCTTAAAATTACACCCCCTTGAGTCCCTTTCAAGATAAATTTGTACATTTTTCGGAAGAAAAATGTCCCTGCCGAAGGCCGGTTCCTCTTAAATTACAGGCTCGCTATCGCTCGCCAGGATAAAATCGACACCTGAATTGCACGAAAGGTCTTAATATGGGGTGAAAGTTCTTAAAATCGCTAAACTAATCGGGCAAACGTTTTATAATATCAAAAGCAATGGAGCTAAACATGAGGGAGAAAGGGGTCAAGAAAAAAATCCCTCAAGTGGAGATCTCCCCTTCAGGCACCTGCTTTTTTTAATCTTTCTCTCCTTTACTCTCTTTCTCTGGCTTGTATCCATTCGGCCCCATTCAGCCAACTGTTTTAAGACGTTTATCTCCATCCAGGTGTCGATTTCTTTCTGGCGAGCAATAGCGAGCCAGCATTGTTTGGAGAAATCCGGCTTCGCCGGAGAAATTTGTCTATCGAAAAATTTACAAATTTAGCTTGCTGTCAAAAATATATATATATATATATATATGCTGGCTCGCTACCGTTCGCCAGGAAAATATTGACACCTGGATGGGGGTAAATGTCTTAAAACAGTAGGCTGAAGGGGGCCGAATGGATACAAGCCAAAGAGAGAGGGAGAGAAAGAGAAAACAAAGCGAGGTGGGCTCCCTTAATATGATGCACAGACATAGTAGTGGTTTCATATTTGTTCTTTAAGTATCGGTAAATTAACTGCTAAGGAATTCAATTTACCGTCAGCTGAAAATAAACAGAGTATAGTCAATAGTTGAATAGTTGAGTGAACACGTGGTCATTTGGAGTAAGGGGTCGGGCGCAAGTTCGACTAGATAATAGTCCATCAGGCGCCTGGCCCGGGGGGACGATTAATATGAAGGGTGTGCCTGGAAGTGTGGTGGGAGGGCTTGTTGCTTTGGCTCCGCTGCATGTCTGCCTGCCGAGATCGGAACCTCTCCGGGTGGTCAGGGGCTGGGGGAGTGCTGGAGCGACCTTGGTAACCCTGGTCTCTGGGTCTTCTCCTGGGTGACCTGGATGTGTGTGAGTTTGTGCTTTTTATCTGTGTTTATTTTTTGTTTTATGTTGTTTTTGTGTTTTCCCTGTTCTTGCTCTGTCTTGAGTCGGCTACCCCCAAAATGGGGATTGGGCCAGAGCATATAGATAGATAGATAGATAGATAGTCAATATACATATATAGATGGCTTGTTGCAGAATAGTAAACATTTAAGGGGAGATCTCCACTTAAGGGATTTTTTCTTGACCCCTTTCTCCCTCATGTTTAGCCCCATTGCTTTTGATATTATAAAACGTTTGCCCCATTAGTTTAGCGATTTTAAGAACTTTCACCCCACATTAAGACCTTTCGTGCCATTCAGGTGTCAATTTTATCCTGGCGAGCGATAGCGAGCCTGTAATTTAAGAGGAAGCGGCCTTCGGCCAGGACATTTTTCTACCGAAAAATGTACAAATATATCTTGAAAGGGACTCAAGGGGGTGTAATTTTAAGCTTGATGGAGGTCTAGGGAACAAACTAAATACCTCCCCTTAACCCTTTATTGTAAAAAAAAAAAAAAAAAAAAAAAAAAAAAAAAAAAAAATCCCCTTACCCCATACAGTACCAGGGACGTCCTTTTCATCATATTCTGGCAACTATTAGACGATTTTATTCAGATTAGGAAGGACCTCTAGCAATAATAAGGCTTCGAACTATCTTAACCAACCCATTTAAGAACATAAGAACATAAGAAAATGGGAGTCTGCAGAAAGCCGATTGGCCTAAGCAAGGCAGATCCCTGTCCCACACAACCCCAATTACAAAGCCCAATTATAGGCTCAACACTCTAATACCCTGAGGATCATCTTACCAAAACGGTTAGAGATTAACGCAGGATTACGGGGGTCTGCAGAGCGCTGATTGGCCCAACCCTGCTGATCCCCCTTCACACCCAACCCTTCTCGTCCATATGTTTATCCAATTTTATCTTAAAGCTCCCTATCGTTTTTAATCCCACTATAGCACTTGGTAGTCCATTCCACCCATCTACAACTCTGTTACCAAACCAATATTTGCCTATATCTTTTCTGAAACAAAATTTATCTAATTTGAAACCATTGGTACGAGTTCTTTCGCTATCACTGAGCTTTAGTACATTTGTCATGTCCCCTTTGTTAATCCCACTAACCCACTTGAACACCTCTATCATATCCCCTCTAACTCTGCGTCTCTCTAACGAATGTAAGCCTAATTTCTTCAACCTTTCTTTATACGGAAGATTTCTAATATTATGGATCATTTTTGTCATTCTACGTTGTACTCTCTCCAATGAATCTATGTCCATTCTGTAATAAGGACACCAAAATTGAACAGCATAATCCATATGGGGTCTCACTAATGACAAGTAAAGTTTTAAGATAACATCAGCAGTTCTGTTACTCACACTCCTAGAGATGAACCCGAGAGTCTAGTTCAGTCAGTGACGGGAGAAGGTTGTGTTAATCTGAGCTCCTGCCCGGACCACTTACCAGTGACCTTTAGTGACCATTACACCTACCTGTGTTTGGGGGCAGTGCACTCGTGTTATATAAAAAGTGTTATAGCTCAGTTTTTAGCTATTAGTTTACTTGTTTTTGTTTTCTGTACTTAGTTTCTTGCTCCTCGCTAAGCTTATTGGGATCATGGCAGGTATGGAGTGCGAGTCTCTAACTGATCTGCATCATCTTATTCTCCAGGTAAGAGAGGAGATGGTTGTGGTGAAGGAAGAGGTCTTGGCTCTAAGGGAGGTTAATGTTAAAATTCAGAGGGAAGTGGATTTGATTAAAGACGAAAATCTAGCTTTCAAGCTTAGCCAAGAGGAAATAAAGTCAAGTAAGGGGAAAAGGGAGGAAGTCGATGAAAAATTGTATTCATGGCAGGTTGTTAAAAATACGGGTGGGAAAGTCACACTCAAGAAGCAGGATAGTAGAATAGGTATGAGTGTGACAAATACATTCTCTCCTTTGCGAGACGAATGTGAGGGAAAAGATAGTCAGGATAAGGGAGGGATAACCGAAGTGCCTGCCGCTGACTCAGCTCCAACCTCTGACGCTGTGCTACCTACCACCACCCCCACCACCACCACCACCACCACCAAGGGAGCTTCTGCCACCACCAGGGGTTCTCCAACTGCAGCTGCTGGATCCTCCCGAGGGAAAGGTAAGTCTGTGTCCCGAGAAGGTAAGTCTGTGTCGATTGTGGGCGACTCCATGGTAAGACATTTAGTTAGGGCTACCCGCACTAAACTTAGGAAGGTTGTGTGTCTGCCTGGCCATGGAGTTGGGAGGGTTTTAGAGAAGATGGACCACATCTTGGAAGATAGTGGAGATAACCCCATTATCTGTCTCAGTACCGGGAGTAACGATGTTGGTAAGGGTAGAAGTGAGGAACTGCTGCAGCAGTATCGGGATGTGTTAGATAAAGTTAGGATGAAGGGAGGGATCCCTGTAGTACATTGTATCCTACCCAGAAGAGGAGTTCCCAAGGAATGGACATCCAGGGCGATTGGTGTCAATTGCCGTTTGGAGAAATATTGCAAAGAAAAAGCAATACCATTCATTGATAACTGGGATAGTTTCTATGGGAGAGATGGGATGTACGCAAGGGATGGGGTTCATCTTTCACGGTTAGGGGTTTCTACATTAGCTAGTTCTTTAGATAGGGTGGTTGTGGGGTTTTGAACAGAAATATTGAGAGTGTAAATGAGAGGTTTAATGGAACAATTTTAGCGTCAGGCGAAAGCGATAAGGATATTCAGTCTCATGCTAAAAATGATGACTATAATGCAAATGATAGTAGTGATGGTGCAACGGAAGATGGAAATGTCGTTAGAAATAAAGGTAAATTAGGTATAAAGAAAAGAAGTAAATTGAGAGTATATTACACAAACTGTAGGAGTCTATGTAACAAAATGAACGAACTTAGAGCCCTTGTTAGCAAAGAAAATATAGACATAATAGCGCTAACTGAAACGTGGATTAATACAGAAAGCAGGCATTTTTTAGCAGAATTTGATATACCAGGATATAGTTTGTTTAAATATGACCGAACAAGTAAGAGGGGTGGCGGTATAGCAGTGTTTGTCAGGAGTACATTAAAAAGCTGTATTAAATCAGGTATTAGACTAAATAACGATAATGAAAGTGTTTGGGTAGAGGTTAACGAAGGTAGTGAGACCATAGTTATTGGAGTTATGTATAGACCGCCAAATATGAGTAGAAATGACGGAACGTCATTATGGGAGGAAATTAAAATGGCATCAAGGTTTAGCAATGTGTGCATTATGGGGGATTTTAATTTTCCGAATATAGATTGGCAGCATCAAATAGGAGACTCTGATTCTGAGGAGTTTATAGAGGTAGTACAAGATAGTTTTTTATTTCAATTCATAGATACGCCGACTAGAGGTAATAATATTCTCGATTTAGTTTTCAGTAACAATGAACATATGGTAAATAATGTAGAGATAGGGGACCACCTAGGAAATAGTGACCACAATTCTGTGTATTTTAATATACAATGGAAAGGTAATACCAGAGAGAATACAACATTAATACCTGACTTTAGAAAAGCCAATTATGGTGGGTTAAGAAGAGCCCTATTAGCGGACCCTATGGTCAAAAAAATTAAGTCGATCCAGGTGTCCAAATGAGTGTACCCCTTCTCAGGCACCTGTCATCTTAAGTCAGGAAGAGACGTCAACCTTGGTAGATACATACGATAATTTTATCAAGTCAGTATTCAATGCACAAAATAAATACATCCCCAAAAGAAAATTTAGATCAACACAGAACCAACCCAAATGGATGAATAATAGACTATTAGATCTTCTAGGACAAAAGAGAGGAATATATAGAAAGATTAGGAAAGGCGAAATTCACCTACTTGCTTACTATCAGAATCTATCAAGACAGGTAAAAAAGGATATTAGGAAAGAAAAAAGAAATTATGAAATCAAGGTTGCCAATGACTCAAAAAATAATCCTAAAGCTTTTTACCAACTATATAAATCCAAGGTTAGAGATGTAATTGGTCCCCTTAAAACTTCGATAGGAGAAATGACAGAAAATGATTTAGAAATGTGCAGTACATTAAATAGTCAATTTCTTTCCGTTTTCACTAATGAAAATTTGGCACAGTTTCCAGAAGTCCGTAAGGTATATAGCGATAGTATAGAAAATAGGTTAAGTACGGTTACTATAAGTAGAAATGATGTGCTTAAGGAAATTGACAGACTGAAACCTCATAAATCGCCTGGTCCTGATGAGGTATATGCTAGAGTATTAAAGAATGTAGGGATGAGTTAAGTTACCCATTAACATTTTTATTTAACAAGTCATTGGAGACAGGTATAGTTCCAGAAGCTTGGAAGCTTGCAAACGTAGTTCCGATCTTCAAAAAAGGTGACAAATCAATAGCATCCAATTACCGTCCCATTAGTCTTACATTAATCATAGGAAAGCTACTAGAGTCAATTATTGCTAGTAAAATTAGAAACCACTTAGATACATTTAATTTAATAAATTCTTCTCAGCATGGATTCACTCAGGGACGTTCTTGCCTTACTAATTTGCTTAGTTTTTTCTCAGAGGTATATGAAGCAGTAGATAATGACAAGTCATATGATATAATATATTTAGATTTCAGTAAAGCTTTCGACAGAGTCCCCCATGAGAGATTGATGAGAAAGGTTGAGGCGCATGGAATAGGTGGGGCGTTGTTGGGATGGATTAGGTCATGGCTAATTGGTAGGAAGCAGAGAGTCAGCATAAATGGTACGAAGTCAGAATGGGGAGCAGTCAAAAGTGGTGTCCCCCAGGGATCTGTATTAGGTCCTCTGTTGTTTGTTATATACATAAATGACCTAGATTTAGGTATAACTAGTAGGATAAGTAAATTTGCAGACGATACCAAAATGGGGAGAACAATTGATTCAGATAGAGATATAGAGTGCCTCCAAAGGGATCTAGATACCTTACATGAATGGTCAGTAAATTGGCAGATGAAGTTTAACATTGACAAATGCAAGGTATTAAAGATAGGGAAGATGCATACAAATGTTAAATATAAACTAGCTAATGTGGAATTAGAAAACTCGAATTGTGAGAAAGATCTAGGTGTGTTTGTTAGCAATGATTTGAAGCCTAGACAACAGTGTATAAGCGTTCGAAACAAGGCAAACAGGATTCTCGGGTTCATCTCTAGGAGTGTGAGTAACAGAACTGCTGATGTTATCTTAAAACTTTACTTGTCATTAGTGAGACCCCATATGGATTATGCTGTTCAATTTTGGTGTCCTTATTACAGAATGGACATAGATTCATTGGAGAGAGTACAACGTAGAATGACAAAAATGATCCATAATATTAGAAATCTTCCGTATAAAGAAAGGTTGAAGAAATTAGGCTTACATTCGTTAGAGAGACGCAGAGTTAGAGGGGATATGATAGAGGTGTTCAAGTGGGTTAGTGGGATTAACAAAGGGGACATGACAAATGTACTAAAGCTCAGTGATAGCGAAAGAACTCGTACCAATGGTTTCAAATTAGATAAATTTCGTTTCAGAAAAGATATAGGCAAATATTGGTTTGGTAACAGAGTTGTAGATGGGTGGAATGGACTACCAGGTGCTATAGTGGGATTAAAAACGATAGGGAGCTTTAAGATAAAATTGGATAAGCATATGGACGAGAAGGGTTGGGTGTGAAGGGGGATCAGCAGGGTTGGGCCAATCAGCGCTCTGCAGACCCCCGTAATCTGCGTTAATCTCTAACCGTTTTGGTAAGATGATCCTCAGGGTATTAGAGTGTTGAGCCTATAATTGGGCTTTGTAATTGGGGTTGTGTGGGACAGGGATCTGCCTTGCTTGGGCCAATCGGCTTTCTGCAGACTCCCATTTTCTTATGTTCTTATGTTCTTATGAGAATCCTGTTTGCCTTGTTTCGAACGCTTATACACTGTTTTCTAGGCTTCAAATCATTGCTAACAAACACACCTAGATCTTTCTCACAATTCGAGTTTTCTAATTCCACATTAGCTAGTTTATATTTAACATTTGTATGCATCTTCCCTATCTTTAATACCTTGCATTTGTCAATGTTAAACTTCATCTGCCAATTTACTGACCATTCGTGTAAGGTATCTAGATCCCTTTGGAGGCACTCTATATCTCTATCTGAATCAATTGTTCTCCCCATTTTGGTATCGTCTGCAAATTTACTTATCCTACTAGTTATACCTAAATCAAGGTCATTTATGTATATAACAAACAACAGAGGACCTAATACAGATCCCTGGGGGACACCACTTTTGACTGCTCCCCATTCTGACTTCGTACCATTTATGCTGACTCTCTGCTTCCTACCAATTAGCCATGACCTAATCCATCCCAACAACGCCCCACCTATTCCATGCGCCTCAACCTTTCTCATCAATCTCTCATGGGGGACTCTGTCGAAAGCTTTACTGAAATCTAAATATATTATATCATATGACTTGTCATTATCTACTGCTTCATATACCTCTGAGAAAAAACTAAGCAAATTAGTAAGGCAAGAACGTCCCTGAGTGAATCCATGCTGAGAACAATTTATTAAATTAAATGTATCTAAGTGGTTTCTAATTTTACTAGCAATAATTGACTCTAGTAGCTTTCCTATGATTGATGTAAGACTAATGGGACGGTAATTGGATGCTATTGATTTGTCACCTTTTTTGAAGATCGGAACTACGTTTGCAAGCTTCCAAGCTTCTGGAACTATACCTGTCTCCAATGACTTGTTAAATAAAAATGTTAATGGGTAACTTAACTCATCCCTACATTCTTTTAATACTCTAGCATATACCTCATCAGGACCAGGCGATTTATGAGGTTTCAGTCTGTCAATTTCCTTAAGCACATCATTTCTACTTATAGTAACCGTACTTAACCTATTTTCTATACTATCGCTATATACCGTACGGACTTCAGGAAACTGTGCCAAATTTTCATTAGTGAAAACGGAAAGAAATTGACTATTTAATGTACTGCACATTTCTAAATCATTTTCTGTCATTTCTCCTATCGAAGTTTTAAGGGGACCAATTACATCTCTAACCTTGGATTTATATAGTTGGTAAAAAGCTTTAGGATTATTTTTTGAGTCATTGGCAACCTTAATTTCATAATTTCTTTTTTCTTTCCAAATATCCTTTTTTACCTGTCTTGATAGATTCTGATAGTAAGCAAGTAGGTGAATTTCGCCTTTTCTAATTTTTCTATATATTCCTCTCTTTTGTCCTAGAAGATCTAATAGTCTATTATTCATCCATTTGGGTTGGTTCTGTGTTGATCTAAATTTTCTTTTGGGGATGTATTTATTTTGTGCATTGAATACTGACTTGATAAAATTATCGTATGTATCTACCAAGGTTGACGTCTCTTCCTGACTTAAGATGACAGGTGCCTGAGAAGGGGTACACTCATTTGGACACCTGGATCGACTTAATTTTTTTGACCATAGGGTCCGCTAATAGGGCTCTTCTTAACCCACCATAATTGGCTTTTCTAAAGTCAGGTATTAATGTTGTATTCTCTCTGGTATTACCTTTCCATTGTATATTAAAATACACAGAATTGTGGTCACTATTTCCTAGGTGGTCCCCT
>JBAKBP010026540.1:0-31542 GCA_037953745.1 Lithodes maja | reverse complement strand
CTTGGTATCATAGCTCTTGTACTTGTTTGCATAATGTATATCACTAACTCGGGGGGGTGGGGTGTCACGCCCCTTGTTACCTGCCTCACTACGCTGGGCAGACCCGCACCCACGAATTAATGATAGCCGGAGGTCAGCCATCTCAGCTGCCTCCTGTAGAGTTTTAGGGTTCTTTTCTTTAATAGTTAAAGTCATATCTGCACCAGTACACTTATAAAACTGCTCGAGCAGAAACAGCTCAGTCAACTGTTCGGCCGTCTCAGCTTTCTCAGAACGTGTCCAGTTAGCAAGTGCATCTTTTAAGTCCCGGGCATGTTCAAGAAAGGTCGCCTCCCTAGTCTTTGTAACACCCCGAAACTTCAATCGATATGTTTCTGGTTGCAACTCGTATGCCCGTAGGACAGCTCTCTTCAATACTGGGTAGTCAATGCAAGACTCTAAAGGCAGTGCATCATAAGCCTTCAGACCCTTACCCGTAAGTCTTGAGGAGACTAGAGCTGCCCACTTCTCTTCAGGCCAATTATGCTCCCTACACTTCTTCTCAAAACGATTAAAAAATTCTGTGACTTCAGTTTCACTAAATGCCGGCACCAACTTGACTAAGTGGGACAAGGACTGTTCTCTTACTTGGCCCTCACGGCCCATCCGAATCCCTGTCGACTCTGCACGAGTCTTATCTAAATCTATTTGAGCACAATATTTCTCTGAGTCGTACCTAAGCTCAGCCTCGTGCCTCCTAACCTCAATCTCATGCTTCCTAGTCTCAGCCTCAATCTCATACTTCCTAGACTCAATTTTAGCAAGCTCAAGTCTAAATATCATCTCAGGAGACAGGCCGGAAGAGGGAGCTGCCACTACTGAAGGAGGGGGGGCAAGAACTGGGGAACCACCATACGCACCGCCCGAGGGCACTCCAATCTTCCAATGCTCATCCCTCTGTGGGAGAGTGCTAACCTCCGGCAACTGAGTGGACGGCACTGTGGGAGTCGAGTGAGAGGGGATCTGGGGAGGAACCCCCCCAAACGCCCTCTCCTCCGAAACCCCATGTCGCCCACGCAACACCCAGGAAATCAGCTCCCCCTTGGACATCCCTACTACATTGGATTTGCCCAAAACCTTGGCTATCAGGTGCAAGCCATAAACATTCACCCCAGTCAGCCTCTCCTCCGTCACGTGGTACTGCTTACTCACAAAAAGTCTAGCATCCTCCTCACTAGTTACTAACGGCACCTCCTCACTTAGCATCTCTCGCTCCTCGTCAGTACTAGGGCCCGACATACTGAAGTTCACCAAAAAATTCTCGAGACAAAAGTGTTAAACTCCCTTATGTAAGCACTAATTACTAAATTAACTGGAGTCTCTTAAATGCTCTCCTAATTGCCTTACAAAAAAAAAAATATTCTTCAATATGTACGCTAAAGTACCAACAAACAAATGTTGTACAACTCTGCAAAAAATTATACTGTTCACAAAATCCTAAGCAAGGTCGCCATTTGTTACGACCGGGCACTCGGGTACACTAGGGCTCTTACACAGGACTCGAGTATGGCTCGCTGCCACAACGGAAACACACGATCCCAACCCCAGAGTACTGCCAGCCGAACAAAAAACGCCACTACCCTCCAGAGTTCTATCTGCTATAACGGGGTATACAAGAACTCGGTACTAGCGTTTCACACAACAGACTAATAACAAGACGGGAGTTATCTAGTCTGGTCAACAATCAAACAAAGAAGAAAGTACTACAACACTAAAGAATAGTGTTGGCCGAAGCCGAAGTAATCCACCCTTGAACTAAGAACTTAAGAAGTCCTCCACCCTCTACTTCGGATCGGCACTATTACGTTACGTTAAACAATAGTCCTCGAGCATCAAGCAAGGAATCTTCTGATAAGTTAGATGCTTCTCGAATACTCATAAGAAGTAAGTATCGGATTTTGAACAGCAATTTAATGAATAACTCACTGGTAATTAAAGGCTTTAAATTGACATAAGAAGAATTATAAGAATAAGCAATAGGATATGGCAAACATTAAGAAGAAGTACTCCGACAATGCACTGGCAATAGCCTACTAAGATTGTGCTCGTGGGCCACTAATCTCTGAAGTAGCTAAGCGTGCCACACATGAAATCAATAGTGCTTAAACAATAATATACATAAGGAGAAGCTTCAATACTATGCTGTATCTGCTGGTCGAGCAAAGTCTAGCTGGGATATCTAAGGTTAAGAGACAATGGCTGAGCAAGCGGCTCGTAGCCTAGCGAGGTCCTTAAGACTGTGCGGCCAAATTACGGTAATTGACGGGATGCTCTCTTGAGAGATCCAGATCACTAGTATCTGGTTCTCTCCTGGCGATCCTCTCAAAGTCAAGCAATTGAGATAGCACAGTGTTGGGTGGCACAGGCAAAAGCCCTCACTCGCAACACAGTGCTAAACTCCCACGGTACACAATCAAAAAGACCCCCTAGGCTTCCCACGTCTCCGTTGCAATTGTGCTGGTTCAACCAACCTAGCACTCATAGGAAATCACAACTCGAGGAACCCTATCCCAGTCTAGCATTGCCTAAACCAGCAGAAAACAGGAACATGAATAATCGCACACAGGGAAATGCATATACGAGTGCAACAAACATCAATCAATCCTATTCTAGTTAACCCTTCCAAAAATAGGCTATCTAACAGGCACTTATCTCGTGAGAACTCAAGCGATAATACTTTGGCTGACTAAATCTGCACCAAAGGGGTCATTGAGGTTATAAACAGGGACGAGAAGAGAAGAAGGTAGGCTGTTCAGAGAGTAGAGAAAGTTCACATCAGTCGGAAGAATATGGATAGTTGCAAGGGATATGAGAGGTCGCTTTGCCTGATGAGTTCTGATCTAAAAATGGCGAGACCTCCCTTTTTATACTCGGCCCCGTAGCGAGCATAACGGCAATCATGACGTCACATTCTCTCTCTCAATCTGGGATCGACAAAGGATTCCCACGCGCTTGATGAGGGGGGAGGGAGGGGGGAAGGAGGGAGGAGGGAGTGAGGCCTACACACCTCGTGGCGCGCACACTGTCCTCCGTTACATAACTCGCTCTCTCTCATCACATCATTACATATAAGTCCCACACACAATACTTATAACTAATGATATAAAATAGAACTCGTTGACTCAGAAGAAAACAAAATACATAATGATAATACTTATAGTACAACGGTTCACATAAACTGAGTTAGGAAACTCTACACAGACTACAGCCAAAGTTCCTGCCCTGACGATCCTAGCGAGAGTGGGGCCTGACTGGGCGTTCTGTACAGCATGCTCATACTCGACATGCGTCACACAGAAGAAAAAAAAAACAATCGTCACCTGAATGGTGTGAAGCTCAATTATAATGCAAATTAATTTAACAACCTGGCGGAAAGACTTGTGAACGGAATTACCTTACCCTGATATCTTCGCCCTGCCAAATTCTGAATATTTCGGTCCAGCAAATATTTCTAAGGGTTGGGTTATCCCCTTTTCTGTTAGTGTCATTTGTCATCTGATAGTTCATTCGTGCCCATTTGTCCGTTCGTGTGTAGCTTGCCCTCCTTCGTGTCCATTTGTCCGTTCGTGTGTAGCTTGCCCTCATTCGTGCCCATTTGTCCGTTCGTGTGTAGCCTGCCCTCATTTGTGTCCATTTGTCCGTTCGTGTGTAGCTTGCCCTCCTTCGTGTCCATTTGTCCGTTCGTGTGTAGCTTGCCCTCATTCGTGCCCATTTGTCCGTTCGTGTGTAGCTTGCCCTCATTAGTGTCCATTTGTTCGTTCGTGAGTAGCTTCCCCTCATTCGTGTCCATTTCTCCGTTCGTGTGTAGCTTGCCCTCATTTGTGTCCATTTGTCCGTTCGTGTGTAGCTTGCCCTCATTCGTGCCCATTTGTCCGTTCGTGTGTAGCTTGCCCTCATTCGTGCCCATTTGTCCGTTCGTGTGTAGCTTGCCCTCATTCGTGTCCATTTGTCCGTTCGTGTGTAGCTTGCCCTCATTCTGTATTGTGATCTCTGATGGGCGGCAGGGTGAGGGGAGGGATTTTTATTTCATGGTTAGGTGCATCCACCACTCAGAATATACATGGACAATTACACACAGGCCTGCAGGTACAATCACACACCACTGTCACGCACACACACACACACACATGGAGGTACGATCGCACCGCTGCCACCACGCACACACATATGTGCAGATACTATCACACACCTCTGTCTCACACACACACACGCTGGTACGATCACACACACACACACACGCACGCTGGTACAATCACACACACACACACACACACACACACACACACACACACACACACACACACACACACACACACACACCCGGGCGGGGAAGAGACATTTGGGCAAGTCTCTTAACGGTGTAGCCTCTGTTCACCTAGCAGTATAAATAGGAACCTGGTATAAGTGGACGAAGTTGTGACGTCCCATCTGGGGTTGGTGATCGGTTACAAGGTAAGATGGGCATCGTACTGGTCAACCTAAGCTACTGGTCAACCTAAGCCTTCGGGTGAGACTGGTACCGTAGTGAGAATGGTACCGTACAGATTAACCCTAAGCCTTCGTTTCCAAATTTCGCCAATTGGCTAAAATACAGACTACACACACATCCACAGCCATTCCAACGATACATAAACACTTAACATGCATTTCACGCAATACATTCCCAGTTAAGGAGGCGCGATAATAATGAGCTCAGCTCGCATTGCGTGGATTCCCCTTGACGAACAAGTGAGTGAGTGAGTCACACACACACACACGCTGGTACAATCACACACACACGCACACGCACGATGGTACAATCACACACCATTCACATACAGCACTGTCATACACACACACACACACTTATGTATTCATTAATGCAGTGATAATATCCTGCGTTTATACAGTATACTGTAGAAAATATTAGGATTCTCAAATTACCCCATTAACCCCTTCTGTACCGGCGACGTCTTTTTAAATGTTATTCAAGCTATATTTAGAGGATTTTGTGCGGTTTAACCCTTGTCTAGCGGGGTTTTTTGGGCTTATTTGGGCATATTCAGGCCCTCCTGCATGATAAATCAAGTATCTGCATGAAAAAAAAAAATATTTAGCAAAAAACTAGGCGCTAAAAGCTTCAAAATGAGACCAGAACGAGCTACGTAGCACTCGTGGTTCTCATACAGTGATACCAGTAACATGGGAGTTTAGCATATAGTGGCATATTTTTCCCAGCTATGCTCACTACTGGCTACACTGCCGGCCTCTCGAGAACACAGGGAACATGAGTTAATGGGCGGCGGTAAGCCCTGGGAGTTGGCTGTCTGGCCCGCTGGGTTCCCGTCCATTTGCACTCGATTTTAACCCTTTAAAAGCATTAATAATGCTCCTAACTTGCTGCAAATTGGAACCGGACTTAAGTCCGACCCCGATCTTCGAGGGTTAAGAAGGATCTGCGGTACTAAAATGGATTAAGTGAGGTAGTTTGGAGCCTATTAATTGCTGGTGGCCCTTTTGAAACTGGACGAAATCGTCTAATAGTACCCAGATTAAAAAAAGACGTTGCCAGTACAAAAGGGGTTATTTTTTTTATTTTTTTTTATTTTTTTTTATTGCTATTGTCACTCCTAAACGTTCTTGGTCCCCTTATGTTTTAAGGGGGGATGGTTAGCGCTTTTTTCTGGCCCCCCTTCTCCCTCATGCTTAGCCCCATTTGTTCTGAGATTTAAAGACGTTCACCTCATTAGTTTTGCGGTTTTAGATCTTTCGCCCCATTTTTTGCCAATATTAAGACCTTTCATGCAATTAAGGTGTCGATATCGTCCTGGCGAGCGATTGCGAGCCTGTAAAATGTATACATTTATTTTTCTTGGGAATATATATATTATATATATATATATAAACTATAATTACAATAAATGAATTCATATGTATTAAATAATTTGCATACATCAGTACATTAATATATAATGTCTCATGACTTTAGATTCTGATCAGTGATCGCAGTATAATTGGGAGGATGTCATTCATTAATAAAATAAATCATAGATACAGGTAAAATAAGCATGATAGTCTATACTTAATGGATAATAAAGAGTAATTATTAAAACTTAGTAAATTGGGGCAGAATTTCCGATTAATATTAGCATTTGTTGGTCGGAGGTAGTGGTTGATGATTGTTGTGATTAGCTATGCCTCTGACCAATGATAGCAGTATGATTGGGAGGATGCCAATGGGTAAGTGTATGTATATTTGGGTGTATTATGCAGCGGGTGTTCACTGAAATGTTTATCTTAATTAAAACTGGCCTTTGTACAATTAACTTAATAAGGGACGAGCAGGGCAACAAATGTATAGAAATGATATAACAAAGTAAGACTGACTACTAAAATATATTTAAATTACTGAATATTATATAATGTTAACAATGAAGCGTTCTGGTTGAGCCCAGAATCTTTTACTCTCTAACTATATTTCTAACTTCTATCTATTCTTCACCTATTATTACACACCCCAATACCCTCCAAGTTAACCCTCCAATACCCTCCAAGTTAACCCTCCAATACCCTCCAAGTTAACCCTCCAATACCCTCCAAGTTAACCCTCCAATACCCTCCAAGTTAACCCTCCAATACCCTCCAAGTTAACCCTCCAATACCCTCCAAGTTAACCCTCCAATACCCTCCAAGTTAACCCTCCAATACCCTCCAAGTTAACCCTCCAATACCCTCCAAGTTAACCCTCCAATACCCTCCAAGTTAACCCTCCAATACCCTCCAAGTTAACCCTCCAATACCCTCCAAGTTAACCCTCCAATACCCTCCAAGTTAACCCTCCAATACCCTCCAAGTTAACCCTCCAATACCCTCCAAGTTAACCCTCCAATACCCTCCAAGTTAACCCTCCAATACCCTCCAAGTTAACCCTCCAATACCCTCCAAGTTAACCCTCCAATACCCTCCAAGTTAACCCTCCAATACCCTCCAAGTTAACCCTCCAAGTTAACCCTCCAATACCCTCCAAGTTAACCCTCCAATACCCTCCAAGTTAACCCTCCAATACCCTCCAAGTTAACCCTCCAATACCCTCCAAGTTAACCCTCCAATACCCTCCAAGTTAACCCTCCAATACCCTCCAAGTTAACCCTCCAAATAGTCTTCCATTCCAAAGTCCCAAATTCCTCCAATCTATTATCAGTCTGTTTCTGTCTTTACTCTAGCCATCAGTCAGTCAGTCAGTCAGTCAGTTCTGATTAGTAAGATGCATCAGAAATTTTTTGAATGCAATAAATAGGAAAGTCAGATAATAAAAGTATAACAACTCATTCATACGTGGTGTACCTACTTTACATTAACCCTTATTTAGCGGGCTTGGTGGTCTATTTGACTGTAGCACCCAGCAGTTTTTTTTTACCCTAAATAGGGTTGTTTACGTGATTATTTTCATGCCTAAATAAGACCCAGAGCATAAAACAAGTATCTATCCCTGAAAGGGCATAAACAGAGCTTTCCAATGACACCCAAACCATCCTTGTACGACCACTGGTTCTCTTGCAACGATCGTGCACCACGAGTGCAAAAACCCTGAAATAAGGTAATTTCCTTACATAATTCCCTGTGTAGCGAGTGAGAAAGGAGGGGGGAAAGTAGAATACTTAGTAGTATGTCCACGGTGGTCGTGGGGACCGGTCATAGCGTTGCTACGCTCGTCCCACCGCTCAGCTCTCTCTCTCAGCAACATTACGTGCTGAAAATGGCGCTCGACATAAGTTGTGAACCGCCACATAGTCCATATTTATTTCACACGACATAAGTTGCGCACCGCCAATTAAGGGTTAATGGGGATGACCTGTTTTTGTTCTGTCCTTTTCTATCTTTCTCTGGCTTTTCTATATTTTATATATGTACATACTATTTTCAGTTTCCTCCCTAGACATCCATCAAGCTAAAAAAATATATATATATATATACTGTATAATTATATATATATATATATATATACAGTATATATATATATATATATATATATATATATATATATATATATTTTTTTTTTTTTTTTAGCTTGATGGATGTCTAGGGAGGAAACTGAAAATAGTATATACATATATAAAATATAATATAGTTTTTTAATATATCTTTAAGGGGGGTGACCTGCTTTTTGTTATTTCTGTCCTTTTCTCTCTTTCTCTGGCTCGTATCCATTCGGCCCCATTCAGCCAACTATTTTAAGACGTTTATCCCCATCTAGGTGTCGATTTCTTCCTGGCGAGCAATAGCGAGCCAGCATTATATAAAGAAATCCGGCTTCGCCGGAGAAATTTTCTATAAAAAAATGTACAAATTTAGCCTGCTGTCAAACAAAAATAAAAAATATGCTGGCTCGCTACCGCTCACCAGTAAAAAATTAACACCTGGATGGGGATAAACGTCTTAAAACAGTAGGCTGAATGGGGCCAAATGGATACAAGCCAGAGAAAGATAGAAAAGGACAGAACAAAAACAGGTCACCCCCCTTACTGTAAAGTAGGTACACCACGTATGAATGAGTTGTTATACTTTTATTATCTGACTTTCCTATTTATTACGTTTAAAACTTTACTTATGCATCTTGTCTATGAGAATCTAAAGTCATGAGACATTATATATCAATGTACTGATGTATGCAAATTATTTAATACGTATGAATTCATTTTATTGTAATTATAGTTTTATGTATTAATTATATTATTTATTATTGCTGACCTACAATTAATGTAATCCCTGAACACAACTGTAACGCAACATATTTATCTGTACGGTCGCGCTATCACGTCATGTCCCAGCTGTCATTAAGTTTGGCTTATTCTGTGTTGTATTAATGTCTGTCAGATGTTGAATAAGGTGGGTAAATGTAGGAACATGTTTGTATATTTCACTCAATATGAAGAAATGAAGCTTAGATATTGCTGATGCCAATTATTGATCAAAACATACTTGGTGCCGAGACATCAATTATTAGCGCGATTGTACCTAGTGGAAATATATGACGCTTATATCTCTGCATCAATTGAATGTCAAGTTTTCTTACAGTCACTTGTCTTTTTTTATCTTTCTCTCCTTTTCTCTCTTTCCCTGGCTTGTATCCATTCGGCCCCATTCAGCCAACTGTATTAAGACGTTTATCCCCATCCAGGTGTCGATTTCTTCCTGGCGAGCGATAGCAAGCCAGCATTGTATAGAGAAATCCGGCTTCGCCGGAGACATTTTTCTACCGAAAAATGTATAAATTTAGTTTGCTGTCAAAACAAAAATATATATATGCTGGCTCGCTACCGCTCGCCAGGAAAATATTGACAACTGGATGGGGGTAAACGTCTTAAAACAGTAGGCTGAATGAATACAAGCCAAAGAGAGAGGGAGAGAAAGAGAAAAAAAGCGAGGTGGGCTCCCTTAACACACATACTCGGTGGTCAATCGTTGTAGTAGTCAAGTAATCAAGAGGCACGTATTATATATATTATGAAGCATCCAACATCTCGAAGCTTCACTCATTAATCTCGGGCCATATATATATATATATATATATATATATATATATACAGTATATATATATATATTTATATATATATATATATATATATATATTCGTTAATGTATTTATTTAGTAATTTACTTATTTTCTTTCCTCTTATTTTGCCTTTCCATATTCTTGGTATACTGAAGTTCTGCCTACTTTTCCTTTTTCATTCCCACTTTCCTTTCACATTTTTGTTTTCTATACTTCAACTCCTCCCTCTCGGGTATAGGCTGAGAGCCTGTACATTCTACCGCTCAACACGGTGAAGTCCATGAGGTCTCATTTCAGTCTAGGGAGTGAGACATGTGAAGCACCCATCCACGTCTCGAAGCAGCAGCCCCATCTTTGACGTATATCTTATTATCTAAAAGTTGTTTGTGCTATATTTCCAGTGATTTTTTTTTTTTTTTTCCTTGGTTGTATTTCCCAATATTCCCTTCCTCACAACATCTATTTTTCTCCGTTATTCCTTAGTCTGTTAGTTTAATATTTGTTCCTTAAGGGGAGGAGGTTTGTTTTTTCTCCACCCCCTTCTCCCTCATGTTTATCACCATTAGTTCTTTATTTTTTTTTATTTATTTTTTTTTTTTTTAGATTTTAAGACGTTCGTTCCACCTCCTAATGTTTAATTTTACCTATTCTTTCCCAAACTTTACTGGCGTTCTTGTTATTGTTCATTTTGCTCTACTGTGCTAATTAAATCGTATCGTACTCTCTCTCTCTCTCTCTCTCTCTATCTATCTATCTATCTATCTATCTATCTATCTCTCTCTCTCTCTCTCTCTCTCTCTCTCTCTCTCTCTCTCTATATATATATATATATATATATATATATATATATATATATATATATCGCTCTCGCTCTCTCAGTATGATTCGCGCTTCTCCTCAGCAAGTTTATGGTCCCATCGAGAACACCTTTTTAGGAGCCTTTTATTATTTTCTATTTTCTTTTACGATGTTTTCCTGCGCCTAGACGAAGAATTTCCCGAGCCTAAGATAAACACACACACACACACACACACACACACACACACACACACACACACACACACACACTCACACTCTCTCAAACACACACTCATCCATGCCTTTTGTTTATCCCACAAACGTGTTATTATTTGTTCTCTCTCTCTCTCTCTCTCTCTCTCTCTCTCTCTCTCTATATATATATATATATATATATATATATATATATATATATACTGTATATATATATATATATATATATATATATATATATATATATACTTTGTTTCGTGTACGTCACTATTCCGTGTGATGCACTACACTAATCTTTCAATAAATATCTTAGGAGGTAACATGTTGGGGGTATAGCCCAGACTCTCTCCATCCTACTACAGTACCCTTCCTCACCACTTTCTGATTCCTCTCTGTCCTCTATATTTCGAGAGTCTTTAGTTATTTAGTTGTTTTTCGTAAATTACAATTATCTCCCGTAGTAGACTACTTCGTTGGAAGCACTAGGCTTTGAGGAGTGAGGCTACGATGGCCTGTATTCTGCTGCGATAGCGAATGGACGAAGGCGTTTTGAGCATTTATCATCGTTGTGAATAATATATATATATATATATATATATATATATATATATATATATATATATATATACGTATACTGTATATATATCGATATATTCAGCTGATGGTAAACATCTGCATCCTCACCTTAAATTCTCAGCTATGACGAAGAATGTTTAGCGAAATATACTGAAAATTATGAGACACGGTAGTTTCCAATATTTCCTTCGAGTCTCGAAGTTGCTAAGGGATTCAATTTACCATTAAGTGAATTAAAACAGGTTATTTAGAGACGCACAAAGGTGCTTGCAGTATTTTGCTTCATCTAGATTTTGTCTTAATTTTGTTCTCCACTTGCAGCCTTTCTTCTTTAGCTTATTTTCCGAGCTTCTTTACCGACGCTATTTTGTTCAGTCTTTATTATATTTGCTCGTCTGTGTTTGACGGGAATTTTCTTTCTCTGACTGAATTTTTTTCTCTCTCTCTCTCTCTCTCTCTCTCTCTCTTTCACTATGTATATATATCTCTCGCTCTCTATGTATCTCTCTCTCTCGCTCTCTCTCTCTCGCGCTCTCGCTCTCGCTCTCTGGATTTTACGTTCTACTGCTCTCGATCGTAGTATTATGTTGGTATATTGGTATGCCAGTAGTTTCCTCAAATGTCGGCTAAATCGTAAACTACAAGAACTGTGGAAAATACAATACGTAAGTTGCACATTGTAAAAGTATGCATTAGAACTAATTTTTTAGAAACCTGCACTTATTACACGTATTGTAAGTAACTTTACATTATTGAACATTCCGAATTATTTATACTACTTTTGCTACAGTCTATGTAAGTCAAGAATAGCTATCAAATACTACTGATCAAATGTACTGTCGGTGTGATAGCCAATTATGACAAATTCTTAGCTCTAGGTTTTACATTTATCAAATATATCGATGAATGAACGGACGTACTTTGAACCAAGTAACCAAATAATATCAATAATTAATGATAGGCTACACAATTATTCATAAATCATTATATTGGTATGTGTATATAGGAAGCATACACACACAGGTCCGCGACGAAAAGGAAATGCAAGGGTATATGAACGTATATAGTAATCATTTTCACCAGAAGATAATCATGAGAGGTCAGTCATGTGTCACGAAACCTTCAGGCAAGATCAGAGATATTTACATATATTTACATAGATACACTGGTAACATAGGTCTTACGATTCCTGCGAGGTGGCCAGCACTTAATCTTAGTAGTGATAGCAACCCTAAGAGAAAGTGGAAGGAAAGGAACGCAAATATGAAGGCTCTCTCCCCACCCTCCGCTCCCTCCGGCAATTTTCCGTACATGAAAACAGTTAGAAGTGCATAACCTTGCAGGGCTAAGAAATCGCCTGAAGGAATTTATAGCATAGTTATAAATTGAAAGGAAAAGGCATGCACACCTTCACTTTTTTCTACTGTCTTCAACTGCAAAGGTAATAATTTCTGCCAGGTTCTCTTGTCAGTGATCCGTTTCTGTTGCAGAGAGAGAGAGAGAGAGAAAGAGAGTGGGGGGGTTGAAGTGAACCTAATGATCAAAGGGCTAAAGGATAATTCGAGTTTACTGAATATACCGGGTATGCGAAATTGAATTACGCGGGATTTGTACCCTTGAGAGAGAGAGAGAGAGAGAGGAAAAACAGGGATGATTGAAACAGCGAGAAAAACCAAGGGGGTATATTGATTGGAGAGAGATAGAGAGATAGAGAGAGAGAGAGAGAAAGGAAAGCAAGTAAAGAGAACTTACACATAACATATAAACCGAGAAGGGAAGAGTGAGAATTGAAGGTTGTAAGTAAAAATTAAAAATAAAACAGTGCACGGGATAAATAAAATAGTATAAAAGAAAACCTGACTCACGGTTTTTGTATTTCTTCTCTAGATAATTTATATATACCCCTTTTGTACCGGTGACGTCTTTTTAATTTTATTCCAGCTATATTTAGACGATTTTGTGCCCTTTAAGAAGGATCTGTGGTAGTGAAAAGGGTTAAGTGAGATTGTTCGAAGCCTGTGAATTGATGGAGGGCCTTTTTAAGCTGAATAAACACACTGTATTTCCCACTTATACCGCCTTCTCAACATACCCTTCCATTCTCCTATGTCTATATTTAAGGGGGGTGACCTGCTTTTGTTCTCTCCTTTTCTATCTTTCTCTGGCTTGTATCCATTTGGCCCCATTCAGCCTACTGTTTTAAGACGTTTATCCCCATCCAGGTGTCAATTTTTTACTGGTGAGCGGTAGCGAGCCAGAATATCTTATATTTTTGTTTGACAGCAGGCTAAATTTGCACATTTTCCGATAGAAAAATTTCTCCGGCGAAGCCGGATTTCTTCCTGTAATGATGGCTCGCTATCGCTCGCCAGGAAGAAATCGACACCTAGATGGGGATAAACGTCTTAAAATAGTTGGCTGAATGGGGCCGAATGGATACAAGCCAGAGAAAGAGAGAAAAGGACAGAAATAAAAAAAAACAGTTCACCCCCCTTAATGTGTATGTCTCTCTCTCTCTCTCTCTCTCTCTCTCTCTCTCTCTCTCTCTCTCTCTCTCTCCCTTCTTTCTGTTTGTCTTACCTCCTTCCAATTAATTAAGGGGAAGTAGTCGCTTATTCTGGACCCCCTTCTCCCTCATGTTTAGCGTATTAGTTTGGAGATTGTATGACGCTCGTTCCATTAGTTTGGCGATTTTGAGACCTTTCGCCCCATTTATTTGTCAATATTAAGACGTTTCGTGCCATTTAGGTGTCGATTATTTCCTGGCGAGCGATAGCGAGCCTGTAAATTGGCCGGGAAATTTTTCTCCCGAGAAATTAAAAAAATTATCTTGAAAGGGGGTCTACAGTAGGGTGTGTATTTTTAAGCTTGATGGAGGTCTAGCGAGGAAACTATAATATTTTAATATATATTTACATAGACCAAAAAACAAGCACTACCCCCTTTAATCCACTGGCTTCTTGTTTGGTTACCTGGCTGCTTCAGTTCTCCCTTGTTTGTTTATTATCTCTCCCTCTCTCTCTCTCTCTCTCTCTCTCTCTCTCTCTCTCTCTCTCTCTCTCTCTAGAATTAAATATTGACCATCTCGCTGGGATCGTATGGTCTATGTGGTCAGTGTATATATGTAAATATTTCTCTCTTTCTCTCTCTCTCTCTCTCTCTCTCTCTCTAGAATTAAGTCCTGACCACCTCGCTGGGATCGTAAGGTCTGTGTGATCAGTGTATCTATGTAAATATTTGTAAATATCTCTCTTTCTCTCTCTCTCAATAAGAGCTCAATAATTCCCTGTTTATTCAGTGAACCCAAATTAAACTTTCTTCCTCTGGTCATTAGGTACACTTCTCTCTCTCTCATGTTTTGATATTTCCTCTCTGGTTTCCTCCTGTTTACTTAATCTCTCTCTCTCTCACTCACTCACTCACTCTCACTGTCTCTCTCTCTCTCCGTACCCTGATCCTGCCTGCAGATTACGTGTCACAACACCGCTCGTTTAATTTACCTCCGAGCGAAAATAAAATATATACGTGTTCTTTATTCCACACGCCTGGTTTACGTGGACATAGTATAGTTTGAGATACTACTATTACTACTTCTACTACTATTACTACTTCTACTACTATTACTAATACTACTACTACTACTACTACTACTACTCTTGCTACTACTAAAACTAATAATAATAATAATAATAATCGGTATATTTCTTGAAGTAATGGATGAATGGCTGAAGTAAAGTTGCACTACGTATTAAGAATTCGAGCTAAAATGTTAAACACACACACACACACACACACACACCAAATATACTCTAAAATGCTTCATAATTCTCAAGGGGTTAATATCAGATAATAATACACAAGCGGTTGTCTGAATGAAAGGAGGCTTAAGGGGAGATTTCCACCTGGAGATTTTTTTGTTCTGGACCCCTTTCTCCCTCATCTTCAGCCCCATTGTTTTTGAGATTTTAAGACGTTCGCCCCATTAGTTTGGCGATTTTAAGAACCCTCGCCCCATTTCTGTCTATTTTAAGACCATTCGTGACATTTAAGTGTCGATTTTGTCCTGGCGAGCGATAGCGAGCCTGTAATGGGAACCGGCCTTCGGCCGGGACATTTTTCTACCGAAAAATTTACAAATTTATCTTGAAAGGGGGTCTAGGGGGAATAATTGTAAGCTTGATGGAAGTCTAGGGAATTAACTAAAAACCTCCCCTTAACCCCTTCATCACCATTACGTAATTGTCATCATATTCTGGTTACCATTAGACGATTTTCTTTAGTTTATAATCTACTTCTATGGCTCAGATGGGTGGATACAAACACAATACACCCTCTTAGTAACATAGGTCCTTCTTAAACTGCATAAAATCATCTAATTTTAGCCAGAATCAAAGTTAAAAATCCGTCATGGTGCTGAAGGGGTTAAGGGGAGAAGGGTTGTTTTTCCGGCCCCCCTTCTCCCTCATGTTCAGCCCCATTAGTGTTCAGATTGGATGACGTTCGGCCCATTAGTTTGGCGATTTTAAAACATATCGTCCCATTTCTATATCAATACCAAGACCTTTCGTGCCATTTAGGTGACGATTGTTTTCCTGACGAGCGAAAGCGAGCCTGTATTTTTATGAGAAACCCGGCCGAAGCGAAACATGTACAAGTTTATCTTGAAGGGGGTCTAGGATTTTTTTTTTTTTTTTTTTTTTTAAAGCTTGGTGGAGGTCTAAGGAGGAAACTAGAAAAATAATAAAGATATATAAATGAGGACATACATACGGCCATCCCCCTTAAGGGAGCCCACCTCGCTTTTTTTCTCTTTCTCTCGCTCTCTCTTTGGCTTGTATCCATTCGGCCCCATTCAGCCTACTGTTTTAAGACGTTTACCCCCATCCAGGTGTCAATATTTGCCGCGAGCCAGCATATACTGTATATATTTTAGTTTTGACAGCAAGCTAAATTTTTAAATTTTTTGATAGAAAAATGTCTCCAGTGAAGCTGGATTTCTCCATACGATGCTTGGCGAGCAATATCGACACCTGGATGGGGATAAACGTATTAAAACAGTTGGCTGAATGGGGCCAAATGGATAAAAGCCAAGAAAAGAAGTAAATTGAGAGTATATTACACAAACTGTAGGAGTCTATGTAACAAAATGAACGAACTTAGAGCCCTTGTTAGCAAAGAAAATATAGACATAATAGCGCTAACTGAAACGTGGATTAATACAGAAACCAGGCATTTTTTAGCAGAATTTGATATACCAGGATATAGTTTGTTTAAATATGACCGAACAAGTAAGAGGGGTGGCGGTATAGCAGTGTTTGTCAGGAGTACATTAAAAAGCTGTATTAAATCAGGTATTAGACTAAATAACGATAATGAAAGTGTTTGGGTAGAGGTTAACGAAGGTAGTGAGACCATAGTTATTGGAGTTATGTATAGACCGCCAAATATGAGTAGAAATGACGGAACGTCATTATGGGAGGAAATTAAAATGGCATCAAGGTTTAGCAATGTGTGCATTATGGGGGATTTTAATTTTCCGAATATAGATTGGCAGCATCAAATAGGAGACTCTGATTCTGAGGAGTTTATAGAGGTAGTACAAGATAGTTTTTTATTTCAATTCATAGATACGCCGACTAGAGGTAATAATATTCTCGATTTAGTTTTCAGTAACAATGAACATATGGTAAATAATGTAGAGATAGGGGACCACCTAGGAAATAGTGACCACAATTCTGTGTATTTTAATATACAATGGAAAGGTAATACCAGAGAGAATACAACATTAATACCTGACTTTAGAAAAGCCAATTATGGTGGGTTAAGAAGAGCCCTATTAGCCGACCCTATGGTCAAAAAATTAAGTCGATCCAGGTGTCCAAATGAGTGTACCCCTTCTCAGGCACCTGTCATCTTAAGTCAGGAAGAGACGTCAACCTTGGTAGATACATACGATAATTTTATCAAGTCAGTATTCAATGCACAAAATAAATACATCCCCAAAAGAAAATTTAGATCAACACAGAACCAACCCAAATGGATGAATAATAGACTATTAGATCTTCTAGGACAAAAGAGAGGAATATATAGAAAAAATAGGAAGGGCGAAATTCACCTACTTGCTTACTATCAGAATCTATCAAGACAGGTAAAAAAGGATATTAGGAAAGAAAAAAGAAATTATGAAATCAAGGTTGCCAATGACTCAAAAAATAATCCTAAAGCTTTTTACCAACTATATAAATCCAAGGTTAGAGATGAAATTGGTCCCCTTAAAACTTCGATAGGAGAAATGACAGAAAATGATTTAGAAATGTGCAGTACATTAAATAGTCAATTTCTTTCCGTTTTCACTAATGAAAATTTGGCATAGTTTCCAGAAGTCCGTAAGGTATATAGCGATAGTATAGAAAATAGGTTAAGTACGGTTACTATAAGTAGAAATGATGTGCTTAAGGAAATTGACAGACTGAAACCTCATAAATCGCCTGGTCCTGATGAGGTATAATTATGCTAGAGTATTAAAAGAATGTAGGGATGAGTTAAGTTATCCATTAACATTTTTATTTAACAAGTCATTGGAGACAGGTATAGTTCCAGAAGCTTGGAAGCTTGCAAACGTAGTTCCGATCTTCAAAAAAGGTGACAAATCAATAGCATCCAATTACCGTCCCATTAGTCTTACATCAATCATAGGAAAGCTACTAGAGTCAATTATTGCTAGTAAAATTAGAAACCACTTAGATACATTTAATTTAATAAATTCTTCTCAGCATGGATTCACTCAGGGACGTTCTTGCCTTACTAATTTGCTTAGTTTTTTCTCAGAGGTATATGAAGCAGTAGATAATGACAAGTCATATGATATAATATATTTAGATTTCAGTAAAGCTTTCGACAGAGTCCCCCATGAGAGATTGATGAGAAAGGTTGAGGCGCATGGAATAGGTGGGGCGTTGTTGGGATGGATTAGGTCATGGCTAATTGGTAGGAAGCAGAGAGTCAGCATAAATGGTACAAAGTCAGAATGGGGAGCAGTCAAAAGTGGTGTCCCCCAGGGATCTGTATTAGGTCCTCTGTTGTTTGTTATATACATAAATGACCTTGATTTAGGTATAACTAGTAGGATAAGTAAATTTGCAGACGATACCAAAATGGGGAGAACAATTGATTCAGATAGAGATATAGAGTGCCTCCAAAGGGATCTAGATACCTTACACGAATGGTCAGTAAATTGGCAGATGAAGTTTAACATTGACAAATGCAAGGTATTAAAGATAGGGAAGATGCATACAAATGTTAAATATAAACTAGCTAATGTGAAATTAGAAAACTCGAATTGTGAGAAAGATCTAGGTGTGTTTGTTAGCAATGATTTGAAGCCTAGACAACAGTGTATAAGCGTTCGAAACAAGGCAAACAGGATTCTCGGGTTCATCTCAAGGAGTGTGAGTAACAGAACTGCTGATGTTATCTTAAAACTTTACTTGTCATTAGTGAGACCCCATATGGATTATGCTGTTCAATTTTGGTGTCCTTATTACAGAATGGACATAGATTCATTGGAGAGAGTACAACGTAGAATGACAAAAATGATCCATAATATTAGAAATCTTCCGTATAAAGAAAGGTTGAAGAAATTAGGCTTACATTCGTTGGAGAGACGCAGAGTTAGAGGGGATATGATAGAGGTGTTCAAGTGGGTTAGTGGGATTAACAAAGGGGACATGACAAATGTACTAAAGCTCAGTGATAGCGAAAGAACTCGTACCAATGGTTTCAAATTAGATAAATTTCGTTTCAGAAAAGATATAGGCAAATATTGGTTTGGTAACAGAGTTGTAGATGGGTGGAATGGACTACCAGGTGCTATAGTGGGATTAAAAACGATAGGGAGCTTTAAGATAAAATTGGATAAGCATATGGACGAGAAGGGTTGGGTGTGAAGGGGGATCAGCAGGGTTGGGCCAATCAGCGCTCTGCAGACCCCCGTAATCCTGCGTTAATCTCTAACCGTTTTGGTAAGATGATCCTCAGGGTATTAGAGTGTTGAGCCTATAATTGGGCTTTGTAATTGGGGTTGTGTGGGACAGGGATCTGCCTTGCTTAGGCCAATCGGCCTTCTGCAGACTCCCATTTTCTTATGTTCTTATGTTCTTAAAAGGAGAGAAAGATAAAAAATGCCGGTGACCCCCCATAAATCGGCAGTACTTCATCCTTCACCCCTTTTATAATACGCTCACCATCATATAGTTTATTCACACCCATTCTCTGACGCCTGAATGCCCCCGTCAATATTTAATTTCTTTCCTCTCACTTAAACAGTAGGCTACCATAGTGCGGTTGGGAATATGAACATGATTAGATTAATATCCAGT
Organism: Lithodes maja; assembly: GCA_037953745.1. Taxonomy (NCBI): domain Eukaryota; kingdom Metazoa; phylum Arthropoda; class Malacostraca; order Decapoda; family Lithodidae; genus Lithodes; species Lithodes maja. The sequence goes on along the minus strand of JBAKBP010026540.1, from coordinate 12,006 downwards.
ATTCGAGAATGGATAATAAGTCGTAGGCGTGTGCATAAACCTTTAACCGTCCTGGTGGTGTAATGGTTAAGGTGGCAAAAATATGTGTGTGATAACCCGGGTTCGAATCCCGGTGGATCATATATACTTTAATTAATTTCATTGGGGGTGTGGTGGTGAGATTAATAAAAATAATATTATAGGTCTCTCTCTTTCTCTCTCTCTCTCATATGCCATCTCTACTAGAATTAAATCCTGACCACCTCGTTTGGATCGTAAGTCTGTGTGGCCAGTGTATCTATGTAATTCTCTCTCTCTGTATCTCTCTCTCTCTCTCTCTCTCTCTTCCCGTGATTCCTCTTGTGTTTATTTACTCCTCTGTCTGTCTGTATGTATGTCTCTCTGTATCTCTCTCTCTCTCTCTCTCTCTCTCTCTCTATATATATATATATATATATATATATATATATATATATATATATATATATTTTCTTTCAGGCAGGTGAGATTAAAATAATAGGCACAGTTTGCATTATTGAGTTTTTTATTGATACTCTCAATTTTTCGTATAGTTTTCTGGTATTTTCAGGAAGTTGGTAAAGGAGGTTTGCAAATGGTTCCGACGTTTCAATGGGCGCAGCCATCATTATCAAGGAGAAGTGAAGTTAGAAGGTGATAAGTCGAGTTTATATAGGCGATACAAGATCAAGAAAGGGATTATTGTGTGCTAGCTGCACGCTGGTTGGCTAACCTAAGACTCGCTCTGGTAGGCTGGCCGGACGCAGGAGTGGGCGGGGCCTCTGCATCGTTCATCTGCGTGTGTGGAGGGGGCATTCCTGGGGGCATCATGGGGGGCCTCGCTGTGGAAGGGCGTGCCGAGGGTAGGATCTGGCTGTATTCCGCTTGTGTGTTTAAAGTAGGTTGGTATGTTTGTATTTATATAGCTTCAAGAATGAATAGGCGGCGTGAGTCTATTTCTTTATCAAGAATAGAGGTGTGTTTATCTAAGTCGGGTCTGGTGAGTTCCTGATGGTGTGGGGATGTGTGGTAGTGGTCCTTGATAGCTCCGGCTTGAAGGTGGAAGGTAAGGCGACGTGACAGACGAGTCCTTGTCAAACCGACATAAGTGTGAGGTCCACAGTCCTCACTGTTACAGGTGTGTCGGTATATGACATGGTCCTCTTGTGACGGTTTCTTAGCGGTAGCCGGGCTGTTGCGAATGACTAGTTGTGATGTTTTCCTCGATTTGTAGTATATGGTGAGTTTAAGGTGTTGGTCAGGGTTCGTAGTTTTAACGTTGTTGCTGATAATGTCTCTCATTATGTTTTCGTCTGTTTTGTGATCTGAGGACATGTGGTTTTTATAGTAAATTTTTATGTATTCAGTGTTTGTATTAGTAGGCATGTCGTTTTTGTACCATGTTTCAAGGTGTTTGTTGATGGTGTGGGCGATGTCCGAGTTACTGTACCCATTGTTTACAAGCACCTGGGTGAGCCTCTCGAGTTCCTTGTGAGTGTCTCGCCAGGAGGTGCAGTGTGATAGGGCTCTCCTGACGTAGGCGGCGATGGTGGATCGTAAATATCGCTGGGGGCATTCACTTTCGCCGTTGAGACATAATCCGTTGTTGGTGGGTTTGGTGTAGACAGTGGTGGTAAAGCCTGAGGTGTTGTTGTTGTTTACGAGGACATCAAGGAAGGGGAGATGACCGTTAGAGGACTCCTCGAAGGTGAAGTTTAGACTGGAAGAGGCGATGAATCGTTGTTGAAGGTCACGTAGCTCCTGTGGGTCCTTCACACGCACGAAGATGTCGTCCACATATCTGCAGTAGACGGAGGGGCGGTTGGTAGTCAGGAGCTCTTCTTCGATGGCTTTACCACCACTGTCTACACCAAACCCACCAACAACGGATTATGTCTCAACGGCGAAAGTGAATGCCCCCAGCGATATTTACGATCCACCATCGCCGCCTACGTCAGAAGAGCCCTATCACACTGCACCTCCTGGCGAGACACTCACAAGGAACTCGAGAGGCTCACCCAGGTGCTTGTAAACAATGGGTACAGTAACTCGGACATCGCCCACACCATCAACAAACACCTTGAAACATGGTACAAAAACGACATGCCTACTAATACAAACACTGAATACATAAAAATTTACTATAAAAACCACATGTCCTCAGATCACAAAACAGACGAAAACATAATGAGAGACATTATCAGCAACAACGTTAAAACTACGAACCCTGACCAACACCTTAAACTCACCATATACTACAAATCGAGGAAAACATCACAACTAGTCATTCGCAACAGCCCGGCTACCGCTAAGAAACCGTCACAAGAGGACCATGTCATATACCGACACACCTGTAACAGTGAGGACTGTGGACCTCACACTTATGTCGGTTTGACAAGGACTCGTCTGTCACGTCGCCTTACCTTCCACCTTCAAGCCGGAGCTATCAAGGACCACTACCACACATCCCCACACCATCAGGAACTCACCAGACCCGACTTAGATAAACACACCTCTATTCTTGATAAAGAAATAGACTCACGCCGCCTATTCATTCTTGAAGCTATATATATACAAACATACCAACCTACTTTAAACACACAAGCGGAATACAGCCAGATCCTACCCTCGGCACGCCCTTCCACAGCGAGGCCCCCCATGATGCCCCAGGAATGCCCCCTCCACACACGCAGATGAACGATGCAGAGGCCCCGCCCACTCCTGCGTCCGGCCAGCCTACCAGAGCGAGTCTTAGGTTAGCCAACCAGCGTGCAGCTAGCACACAATAATCCCTTTCTTGATCTTGTATCGCCTATATAAACTCGACTTATCACCTTCTAACTTCACTTCTCCTTGATAATGATGGCTGCGCCCATTGAAACGTCGGAACCATTTGCAAACCTCCTTTACCAACTTCCTGAAAATACCAGAAAAACTATACGAAAAATTGAGTATAAAAAAAAAACTCAATAATGCAAACTGTGCCTATTATTTTAATCTCACCTGCCTGAAAGAAAATATCCTCCCTGGCTACACTAATATATATATATATATATATATATTCCCGTGGTTCCTGTTTATTTACTCCTGTCTGTCTGTCTATCTACTCTACTCTACTCTACTCTACTCTACTCTACTCTCTCTCTCTCTCTCTCTCTCTCTCTCTCTCTCTCTCTCTCTCTCTCTCTCACCTCAAATTGTGAACGTCGACACATCTTTTGTGCTAATAAAGAATAATAAAGGTCCAAAAATAATACTTGCGTTAATATACAGACCTCCAGCTCAATCAGTGCAAACTGACCGAGAAATTTACGAACAAATTGCAGATGTAAGTAACTCACAAGATACAGTAATTTTTGGCGACTTTAATTTACCTGTAACCAAGTGGGGCGATACTCTTACTTCACACTCCGGACATGACTTGTATACGAACTTGCAAGAGAGTTCGCTTTATCAATTTGTTCGAACGCCGACCCGTGGTAATAACGTTCTTGACATTGTACTTGCAACAAAAGAAGAATTAATAGAGAATTTGAATGTTGGTGATGAATTCAGTAACAGCGACCATCGTACGATAACTTTCACTTTAAAGTTTACTAGTAACGAACCAAATAGTAGCATCGAAAAAGTCCCTAATTTCAAGAAAGCAAACTTCCATAAACTTAGAGCTATGTTTAAAGAAACTGACTGGAGCTTTTTAATTAACAATAACGACATAAATACATCGTGGAAGTTATTCGAAACCACTTACCTATAAGCAGTGCAAGACTGCATACCATCGAAAATACGGCGTCCAGGCCATAATAATAAGCCCAAATGGTGGAATAAAGATATTTCAAACTGCCTGCTTGCTAAAAAAAAATTGCTAATGATAGATTAAAATCCTCACAAAATGACGAAGAACGGGTGAAATTTGTAGAGCTACGACGCAAAGCCAAAAAGTTAATTAAGCAAAGTAAAAAAGACCTTAGAGTTACATATTGCGAATCAAAGTAAAACAAACCCGAAAGAATTCTATAGTTATATCAGAAAGAAAAAAGTAGTTACTTCAACTGTTGGACCGTTAGTCGATGAAAATGGAGAATACACCAAAGACGAAGTACAAATGAGTAATGCCCTCAATACCTTCTTTGCATCAGTTTTTACAACAGAAGACCTCGGGGATATCCCTACACCATCGCCGATTCAGATTGATAATTCAGATGTTCTAAGCAATATCACCGTTACAGAGAGAGAAGTATTGAATTGTTTAGATAAACTCAAGGTAAATAAAACGCCTGGACCTGATACAATCTCGCCTAGAGTTCTAAAAGAAGCTAAGGATGAGCTCTCCAAACCACTGACATTACTATTCAATAAATCCTTGCAGTCTGGAACTATGCCTGATCAGTGGAAGCTAGCCAACATAACACCGATATTCAAAAAAGGCAGCAAATCCCTACCCATTAACTATCGTCCAATTAGCTTAACCTCAGTTGTATGTAAAATGCTAGAAACGGTCATACGAGACAGACTCGTAAATCACTTAGAGGAAAATAACATACTTAAAGATACTCAACACGGCTTTCGTAAAAAACGTTCCTGTTTAACAAACCTCTTAGACTTCTTCCACGATATCCTCAACCTCTACGATGAGAGTAAAGCTGTAGATATTATATACCTTGATTTTCAAAAGGCCTTTGACAAAGTTCCCCACAAACGTTTACTGCTAAAACTAAAAGCGCATGGAATACAAGACGGTATGGTGAAATGGATAGAAAATTGGCTCAGCGACAGAAAGCAAAGAGTAGTAATAAACGGTAAGGCATCTAAAAGGACCAATGTTAGTAGCGGGGTACCCCAGGGATCGGTAGTAGGACCAATTCTCTTTCTAATTTACATCAACGACATAGATGAGGGTCTCACCTGTACAATCTCAAAATTTGCTGACGATACAAAAATTGCAAATAGCGTACTCTCAAAAGAACAAGTTGACGATATGCAACACAATCTAGATAAATTGTCATGTTGGGCCCAAATTTGGCAAATGAGTTTCAATGTGGATAAATGTAAAGTACTACATATCGGATACCTAAATGAGAAAGCAAACTATTCGATGAATGGCACTCAGCTTAAGAATGTAAACAGAGAAACCGATCTGGGAGTAACAATATCGAGTAACCTAAAACCGAGTCAACAATGTTCAGAAGTTGTTAAGAAGGCAAACAAAATAATTGGCTTTATAGGCAGGTCATTTGAGCATAAATCCAAAGAAGTTATCCTAACCCTTTACAATTCCTTAGTCCGCCCTCTTCTGGAATACTGCGTTCAATCCTGGTGCCCTTATTACCAAAAAGATATAAACAAGCTAGAACGAGTTCAACGTAGAGTTACCAAAATGATACCTAGCCTAAAGAACAAACCATACGAAGAGCGTCTTAGAGAATTAAATCTATTTCCTTTAACCCAGCGCAGATTAAGAGGTGACTTAATTCAAGTGTTCAAAATCATCAAAGGCATCGACAATATGGACTGTAGTAAGTACTTCACTATCGACCAATCTAATTACACGCGTGGAAACGGTTGCAAAATTATTGGTAAATCTTTTAACTCACACGAATCTAAGAATTTCGTCTTCAATCGAGTTGTCAACTTGTGGAATGGGCTTCCCCGAAACGTTATAGACTGCATCACCGTTGATTCATTTAAACTCCGCCTAGACAAATATCTCGCATCAAACCCGCGACTGACTGCGTTTGTAAATGAATAACTTAAATTTATCCCCCCCTCAGTTACTAACCCATCTGTCCCCTACTAACTTCCTAATCCTGCCACGGACATTAGTTCCAGGGCAGTAATTCCCTTTCCAATGTTCCCTTACCCACTCTAAACCACTGTTTGGACACTTGATCCTCAGTGTTTTGGAGGACAAGCAACCTAGAAGGGTCACTAGATCTGTTGTTGCTTGATTTTCTTTGTACTCCTTTGTACTCTTTGCTATCGTGTTCTTCCACTTGCCTTCATTTGGTACTGCTAACTTCACTACAATTAAGTCCTGACCACCTCGTTTGAATCACCAGGTCTGTGTGTTCAAGGTATCTAGGTACAACTCTCTCTCTCTCTCATATTGCTTCAGGGCCCACGATAATAAAAAGTTCACTGACGCAGAAATAAAGCCTCGAGTTATACCTTGGAAGTTAATATAAGAGACAGTTCATAAATTTAGGAAAGGTGAAACAAGTAACCAGTTCAGAAGCTTCTCATATATTGTAAAAGTAATATATATATATATATATATTTTTTTTTTTTTTTTTTTTTTGTATTGCTCCCAGCCGGACTCGAACCACCGACAGTCAGGACGAGTGTCCATGCTCCAATCCATTACACCTTTTTTATCTTTCTCTCCTTTTCTCTCTTCCCCTGGCTTGTATCCATTCGGCCCCGTTCAGCCAACTGTTTTAAGACGTTTATCCCCATCCAGGTGTCTATTTCTTCCTGGCGAGCGATAGCGAGCCAGCATTGTATGGAGAAATCCGGCTTCGCTGGAGACATTTTTCTATTGAAAAATGTAAAAATTTAGCTTGCTGTCAAAACAAAAAATATGCTGGCTCGCTACCGCTCCCCAGGAATATATTGACACTTGGATGAGGCTAAACGTCTTACAACAGTAGGCTGAATGGGGCCGAATGGATACAAGCCAAGGAGAGAGGGAGAGAGAGAGCGAGAAAAGAAAAAGCGAGGTAGGCTCCCTTAATAATGATATTTCCTCTGCGTTTGTTCCCATCCCGTGCCTGTCATAGTTTAATTTATTTTTATTTTTATTTTTTTTATTTTTTTTTTACCTTAGTTCAGATGAAAGACGTAATATTCGTTCGTGCATTCAGTTGATGGTCTGAGGTTCCATATATGTGTTTTTATAGTATACATCAACCATAGTTTTCTATCTTATCTATCTGTTCTTTCATATATATATTAATCTGCCAACAACATCTATCTTCATTGTGGTTTGCATCTCTCTCTTTCTTCTATCGCTATTACATCAAACAGTGTTCTTCAGAGCGAGACACCCGCCTTTCAACAGTCCCGCTTCTATTGAATGTCATGTCATGTCAGTCTCAACTATTGTATGTATAACAATACATACTATACATATACAGTACACTATTGTATGTATAACAATACATACTATACATATACAGTACACTATTGTATGTATAACAATACATACTATACATATACAGTACACTATTGTATGTATAACAATACATACTATACATATACAGTACACTATTGTATGTATAACAATACATACTATACATATACAGTACACTCATATATGCAGCCAGCAAAATAATACAATTTAAGGTGGGTGACCTGCTTTTTGTTGTTTCTGTCCTTTTCTCTCTTTCTCTGGCTTGTATCCATTCGGCCCCATTCAGCCAACTATTTTAAGACGCTTATCCCCATCTAGGTGTCGATTTCTTCCTGGCGAGCGATAGCGAGCCAGCATTATATGAAGAAATCCGGCTTCGCCGGAGACATTTTTCTATCGAAAAATTTACAAATTTAGCTTGCTGTCAAACAAAATAAAAAATAAGCTGGCTCGCTACCGCTCACCAGTAAAAAATTGACACCTGGATGGGGATAAACGTCTTAAAATAGTAGGCTGAATGGGGCCAAATGGATACAAGCCAGAGAAAGATAGAAAAGGACAGAACAAAAACAGGTCACCCACCTTAATAAACAATCACTGTAACATCTGAATATTTGCTCTATGTTTTTATTTTGTCTACACATCCCCTAAATTAAAATTAAATTTAAATTAACACCATCCTAATGGTTCGATACAGAAGGCAAGTGTTAGGTAAACCACTATTGTATTTTGAAGGAAGTTGCAGTAAAACGCTAATTTTAGTTGGTTAGTTGTAGTATTATTTTCAGTTTAATAAACTATGATTGTACTTATTGACATGACAAATATTTGGAAATTGTTGCTCAATTTTCTTTACAGGGACTACGCTATAACAATATCATTGAATGCAATAAATATCCACATTAAAATTATGTTTGTCATATTATAATATTTAGAGGAAATAATATATATATTGATCTACTGAGCCTCTCCAAGTTACTTTGTGAAGGGTAGGATTTTTTGTTCTATGTGATTGAGGGAAGCAAAAGGCAGAACTGCCTATAGCGATTGCCTCCCCCATAGTTGAAAGAGTGACAAGGCCAAAATCAAGGGACGTTCGAGCCAAAATGCCTGGACACACGGAGTTTGAAGCAATTTAAGTCATAGGAAGAGGGAAAGACTGATTCTGGGAGAGAGTTCCAGAGCTCAACTGTTGAGTAAAAGAAAGTTTGAGAGTAACGTTTCACTCTCGGGTTGGAGAGTTGCACAGAGTAGGGGTGGGATTGAGTTGCAAGACGGGTACCACGTGCCCTACGTAAAGGATGTGGTATACACTGGGAAAGCTCTGAGGAACACTGATTATTATAGTAGCGATAGAATAGCGAGAGAGATGCAACATTGCGGTGGAGAGAGAGAGATTGCAGTGAGTTGGTGAGTGGACGGGAGTTAATAATACGAAAGGCCTTCCTTTCAACTTTGTTTAGGAGAGCGGTGTGAGAGGAACCTCCCCACACATGTGAACAATACTCAATACAATATCGGTACACACTCGATTGAAAAAAATCTACAGAACTCGAACACAATTGACTACAGTCTGGATTATGTGTGTGGTAACCCAGGTTCGGAAACATCGCTATTAAGCAGGAATACGATAATAATGTACGTTTCTGATAGACAGAAAGTATGTTGAATTGGGTTTTATGTACTTACAAATGTACTACAACCGCATTTTAGCTGTCGATTCTGCTAAATATTGATGTCTACAGCTCCAACTTCCTTATAGAACGAAACTCGCAAGTGGTCAATTCCGGTGGATCACATACTTTCATTAATTTCATTGAGAGATGTTTGGTGTTGGAGTGAAATACATAAAAATAGATTACGAGGTGAAATATTTATTTATCTGACCCTTGAAGGTGCGACAATCAACGACAACCTTTGAAATGCACTGGTTTAGTTATGACTTATACCAAAGGGGAGATGGGCGTGTTTATTTGTTTATTGTTTATATTGTATAGTTTGTTTCCTCCCTAGACCTCCATCAAGCTGTAAAAAAACACCCCAGAGATCCCCCTTTAAGATCAAGTTTTACATTTTTCGGTAGAAAAATGTCTCGGCTGAAGACCGGATACTCTTAAAATAACAGGCTCGCTATCGCTCGCCAGGAAAAAATCGACACCTAAATGGCACGAAAGGTCTTAAAATTGACTAGAAATGGGGTGTAAAGTCTTAAAATCGCCAAACTAATAGCACAAACATTTTAAAATCTTAAAAAAAAACAATGGGGCTAAACACGAGGGAGAAGGGGTGCCAAAAGAAACAGCCCATCTCCCCATAACCCTTACAAGATTATTATGGCGCATTTTTTTTTTCGGTTTTCTGGCTATTATAAGACGATTTTATTCATATTAGAAGGGTGTATGAAGGTCAGTTGGTTGTTGATGCTGCTGTTGTTGTTGTTGCTGCTGTTGTTGTTGTTGTTGAGATAGTGTTTACCCTTATAATGCTCACAGATCCTTCTTAAACTGTATATATTCCCCAAATTATAGCCAAAATATACTGTCAAAATGCGTCATAATAATAATAATAATAATAATAATAATAATAACCTATTATTATTATTATTATTATTATTATTATGTATATTATTAAGACTTCTATTAAATGTTAATATCCAAATCGCATTTATTACAGAAATATTTGACCGTGTTGGTAAAGCTTATAATTTGAATATTGTCATATATCGCGATATATAATTATGGGTGGATGGGACTCGTTAGCCTTGGTCGGCAACTCATCTAGGGGAGACAACCTTATACAAATCCGGGTGGATGGGACTCGTCAGCCTTGGTTGGCAACCTGTCTAGGGGAGTAAACCTGATACAAATCCGTACTGCTTACCTAAGGGTAAGGCAGGTTAGTGGATGGATTAGCCGAACACCACTGTAGAAAAATAGTGCTAACAAGATACACAGAGGGCCTCGGAGTCGGACGGATCCTGAATTGAGTGGTCAATCCTGTAAGTCCTTCACTAAACTGGCTCGGGTTGTCCCTCTCACAGGGAATAGGTCCGCTTGGGGGCATTCTGTGTGTGGCCACCCTCGTAAGGGGAGTAAGGCGTCTGGCAATAGATAGATAGATAGATAGATCGCGAAGCAGCCTACTATGAAAGTTCATTATATGTATCGTGTTCCAGGGCCTTTTAAACTCCTAAATATTCCCAACATTCAGAATAAGCTGTAAACCTTCTAGGGAAAAAAATAAAAAAATAATAATAATAATAATAATAATAAAAAAAAAAAAAAATCTTTGCGCCATTTTTGCATCCCGGGAAAACAATACCGCCAAACTTGTCAAAAATATTCCGAAAGTTGCGCAAAACTTCCATATTTTATGTTTACAGTTAAGGGGAGTCACCGGCTTTTTTGTTATCTTTTTCTCCTTTTCTCTCTTTCCCTAGCTTGTATCCATTCGGCCCCATTCAGCCAACTGTTTTAAGACGTTCATCTCCATCCAGGTGTCGATTTATTCCTGGCGAGCGAAAGCGAGCCAGCATTGTATGGAGAAATCCGGTTTCGCCGGAGACATTTTTCTATCGAAAAATTTACAAATTTAGCTTGCTGTCAAATCAAAAATATTTATATGCTGGCTTGCTTTCGCTCACCAGGAAAATATTGACACCTGGATGGGGGTAAACGTCTTAAAACAGTAGGCTGAATGGGGCCGAATGAATACAAGCCAAAGAGAGAGAGGGAGAGAAAGAAAACAAAAGCGAGGTGGGCTCCCTTAAACCCCAACTAAGTTATTTGAGGAAAGTTTTGCACGAACGCCATAACACCGCTGTCAGTCTCCACCGCTCCTGCACGAAAAAATACGAAAAATAGAAAAAAATACGTAAAATAGAAAAAAATACGTAAATAGAAAAAAATACGTAACAGAAAAATACGTAAAATAGAAAAAAAAATACGTAAAATAGAAAAAAAAATACGTAAAATAGACAAAAAATACGTAAACTAGAAAAAATGCGTAAAACAGAAAAAAATACGTAAAATAGAAAAATACGTAAAATAGAAAAAATACGTAAAATAGAAAACATACGTAAAATAGAAAACAAAATACGTAAACTAGAAAAAATACGTATAATATAAAAAAATACGTAAAATAGAAAAATACGTATAGGCCTAATAGAAAAAATACGTAAAATAGAAAAAAAATACGTAAAATAGAAAAAAATACGTAACAAAGAAAACATACGTAAAAGAGACAAAATACGTAAAATACGAAAACATACGTATAAAATATAGACAGCCGTGCTCAGGAAATTCCGGATAATATTTTAAGGGGCTAGTGTTTTTTTTTTTTTTTTTTTTCATTAATTCATGCATTCATTTATTTTTTAGTTTCCTCGCTAGACCTCCATCAAGCTTAGAAACACACCCCCTAGACCCCTATTCAAGATATATTTATACATTTTTCGGTAGAAAAATGTCCTGGCCGAAGGCCGGTTACTCTTAAAATTACAGGCTCGCTATCGCTCGCCAGGAAAAAATCGACACCTAAACGGCACGAAAGGTCTTAAAATTGACAACGAAATGGGGCGAAAGGTATTAAAAGCGCCAAACTAATGGGCGGAACGTCATAAAATCTAAAAAAACTAATGAGGCTAAACATGAGGAAGAAGGGGGACCAGAAAAACGGCCCGTATCCCCTTAATTAAGCGGTAATATTACGATACCCAGGCGAACTATTTTGGGAAACATATGAGCCTAACCGAACAGACTATACTGGGATTCGCTACTTAAGGGAGCCCACCTCACTGTTTTCTCTTTCTCTCCCTCTCTCTTTGGCTTGTATCCATTCGGCCCCATCCAGCCTAATATTTTAAGACGTTTACCCCC
>JBAKBP010026539.1:0-31544 GCA_037953745.1 Lithodes maja | reverse complement strand
GCCAGGTTCATAACTTATACTCTGTCCACACCTGTATTTTCTATCCCGGTAAAAAGTGGTCTGATGTAATGGTGCCAAACCCTTACTCCCGTCAGACACTGAAAAACATCAAGAATACGCTTCTGGGAAGTTATTACGGCGATGTTAAAATGGAAGAGGGAACGGAGATGCTTCAAAGGTCCCGGGGATACCCTGATGAATCTCAGTGCGCGCCTCAGTCAATCACAGGCCCGCGCTGTGCCGAGGGCAGGTACAAAGGGAGATGGGTGGGGCCAGCGATCAAAATTATTACTTGTCTCACCTTTACTATATTCCCTGTCTGTCTGTCCAGTAAAGTCAGACGGAAAGAGGCACCTGCCTGGGCAACACTGGCCCACTCTTAACCCAACTTCGCCACTTACCCTTCCCAAATACCATGGGGGGATAAAACTCGAGACATTTCCTGACCTCCAGCACCAAACTAAGACTGAATACGAGCCGAGCAAAGACTGGCTGCACCGCTCACTCTCAGCACAAATACACCTGCAGTATTCTGGCACCTGTCGACACATTGCCTGCCTGCATACCATTAGCCAAGCAGTGCAGAACCGTTACCAGGTGGTCGATGGTACAGAGCGGATGGACCAGATATATTGGCCGGCCTTGAGGTGGTAGAAGAAGAGAAGCAACACAACCCTACAATAATTATTAAAGGACTCTTATGGTCCCGAACAGACTTACGAGAGGAAGAGAAATGTTTTGACAGAGGCCTTGTGTCTCAACAATAAAATATACCAGTATGTGTCTTATAGGACAACCAAAGAGAAAAATGATTAGACAATTGATGGAATAAAACTATATGTTGAGAGATAGCTTTCTATTGTTGGTATGGCAATTACCCAGAAATAGCATAGGAATTTCTAGAGTATTATGTAAAGATATAGTTAAACCTAGAGTGTGGATACCTAAAAGTTTTAGGATAAATAATATAAAAGTCTAGCTTGACAGAGTATATACGGGAGACAACGGGATACTTACATCAAATTCTCCAAGAGTTTAGGGCTAAATGTAAATATATATTAACGTAATGATGCCCACAATTTATGAGGGATAGAAGTGTAGGTTTTGTGCCAAGATAGACTGGTTCACACATAGACGAGTCGGTGCCCGAGTCCAACACGAGTGATGAAATTTTGTTACTCGGCAATGACTCGTCAATACTCTGCAACAATCGTGTAGACTCGTGTTACACTCGTGTATACTCTCCGTGTATCGGGGTGTGTCCAGGGTACTCGCCACGTGGCCCAAAATTTTCATACATGCATGAAATTTCTTGTCCCCATCACGAGTCCGTAGGACATACGTGTAGACTCGGGTTGACTCTTGTTGACTCTTTGTGACTTGTGTTGACTCTTGTTGAACTCTGCATAACTCTTTGTGACTCGTGTTGACTCTTGTTACACTCTTGGGTAAATCAGGCACCTGCACAATGGGGGCCACTCTTGGGAGCACTCATTGTGACTCTTGTTACACTCTTGTTGACTCTTGTTACACTCTTGTTGACTCTTGTTACACTCTTGTTGACTCGTGTTGACTCGTACCGACTCTTTGTTTTCGTACCCTGGAATTTGACCGTTATATTTCAAATTTATGACACTCGTGTTGGGTTCGTGTTACACTCGTGTTGACTCTCCGTTACTCGTACGGACACGTGTTGACTCTCTTGTATGAACACGTGTTGACTCGTGTAACACTCGTGTTGACTCGGGATCAGTTACTACTCGTGTAGTAATCGGCCTCCAGCAACGCCGATAATCGACGAATGTCACTCGTGTTGGACTCGGGCACCAACTCGTCTATGTGTGAACCAGGCTGGAGAAATAGCTAGGAAGCGCACAATGCCTGATCATTTGGAAATCCTTTTTGTTATTTTTTTTTTTTTTTTATATGATTGAGGGAGGCAAAAGGCAGAATTGACTATAGCGAGTGCCTCCCCCATAGTTGAAAAAGTGACAGGGCCAAAATCAAGGGACGTTCGAGCCAAAATGCCTGGACACATGGAGTTTGAAGCAATTTAAGTCATAGGAAGAGGGAAAGACTGATTCTGGGAGAGAGTTCCAGAGCTCAGCTGTTGAGTAGAAGAAAGTTTGAGAGTAACGTTTCACTCTTGGGTTGGAGAGTTGCACAGAGTAGGGGTGGGATTGAGTAGCAAGACGGGTACCACGTGCCCTACGTAAAGGAGGTGCAGTATACACTGGGAAAGCTCTGAGGAACACTGATTATTATAGTAGCGATAGAATAGCGAGAGAGATGCAACATTGCGGCGGAGAGAGAGAGAGAGATTGCAGAGATCGGTTGGTGAGTGGACGGGAGTTAATGATACGAAAGGCCTTCCTTTCAACTCTGTCTAGGAGAGCGGTACGAGAGGAACCTCCCCACACATGTGAACAATACTCAATACAAGGATGCACTATGCCCCTGTACAGAGCAAAATGCTGTGCAGGGGTAAAGAACCCTCTAAGGCGGTTGAGCACACCCAGCTTCTGGGAGGCTGCCTTAGCAAGACTGGTAATATGGAAACTATCTTTATTATTTAGATATCACCTCGTCGACAGCATGCTATCGATTGTGCGTAATATCTATTAAAATAATTCAAGGATATATTGATTGAATAGTTTCTAATATTGCCAACCATTGTAAATATAGGGATGTGCCTTTTGGCCCGGAGTCTAAGTAGGTAAAAACTATGAATAGTAATCGTACAGATAGGTAGTAATGGGAATGTAATAATTCCGAAGTACAATTTATCTGTGGTGTCGTAGGTATTTAACTCTTGACCTTGAACCTATTTTGACCCTGACAGAGAATCAATCGCTATGCGGATTATGATTTCCTTTGAGTTTACTAAAAAAAACACTAACTTTCAAACAACTGTCGAATTATTCCTACCCTAGTAGAACAGCAATTATAAGTTAAATACTACAATTGTTATTGTTATTGATATTATTATTATTATTATTATTATTATTATTATTATTATCAACTCTGCGAAGCAGAGTGGTATCGCGCACACAGATCCCGCCCGTATACTGTGCACCACCAATCAGCTTGTCTGTCGTCGTCCGTCGTCGTCGTCCGTCGTCGTCATCCGTCGTCGTCGTCCGTCCGGTAACTCCTCCTAGACCGTTCGCTGGATTTTCACCAAATTTCACACGTATATACATTTGGTCAATACGAAGGTCAGTCAAAAATCAATTTTAAATTTAAATAAAAGGTTAAGGTCAAAGGTCAAGGTTAAAGATAAGGTCAATATTTCATGTGTTTTAGTTTTTACTCAAATGTCTTCATTTTCACTATACAAGTTACTGGTGACCTCGATATTTTATAGACCAAATATTAGATAAATATTCCAAAGGGTAAGGTCAAAGGTCATGGTCAATGGTCAAAATAAGTTTTGTACTACTATTTCTTATTCTAACTGTTAGATTCTCACTAGGCTTACCATGAATATCCGGAAAACCTAGGCGAAGGTCATACAAGAAACTATTCAATTCCATATGAAAGGTCTAGGTCACAATTCAAGGTCAAATATAAGGTCACTATGCTAATTTCTTTACTTTTCATGCAAACTTCACAAAATTTGGTGAGATAACTGCACTTTAAATGAACAGGAAAATAACACATTTTGAGACACATGTCATGAAGGTCAAGGTCAAAGGTCAAGGTCAACTATTCTATAAATATATATAAAACTAACTGATGGGTTTTAATGAAATTAGTCATGCTTATTTTCTTTTCCTAGGCAATGTCAACGGACAACACAAAATTATTCTTACATAAAGGTCAAGGTCACAGGTCAAGGTCAAAGGTCAACTTATTCTATATATTTTTTTGTTTTTATTTTAAATATCTTCATTTTCACTATATATACTAGTTACTGGTAACGTTGATATCATATTGCCCAAATTTGAGAAAACTATACTAAAGGGTAAGGTCAAAGTTCAAGGTCAAAGGTCAAAATAGGTTTTTTACTAGTATTTCTTATACCAACTCTTAGATTCCCACTAGGCTTGCCATGTATATTCGGAATACCTAGGCCAAGGTCATACAAAAAACTATTCAATGCCATATGAAAGGTCAAGGTCACAGGTCAATGTAAAATAAAAGGTCAATATGCAATTTTCTTTACTTTTCATGCAAACTTCACAACATTTGGTGAGATAGTCCCACTTTAAGTGAAAAGGAAAATAATAGATGTTGAGACATAAAGGTCAAAATAAAGGTCAAGGTCAATATTCTATTAATTTATATGAAACTAACTGATGGGTTTTAATGAAATTAGGTATGCTTATTTGATTTCCATGGGCAATGTCAATGCAAACAAAAATGTACCATTACATAAAGGTCAAGGTCACAGGTCAATGTCAAAGGTCAACTTTTATTATTTATTAAAAAAGATTACTCAAATTTTAGAAAACTGGCTACATTATGGCTTATTAGATAAATATCATATATATCAAATTTCACATCAATTTTGTAATAGTTAAGGTCAGAGGTCAAGGTCAAAACAAGAGTATTTGTCATTTTCCCTAAACTCCCCCATGACTGTTCAATGTATTGTCATCAAATTATACAGGCAAGTTCAGTTGGTCAATGCAATGACCATCCAAATATATGTATCTTATTTTTAGTCAAAGGTCAAAGGTCAAGGTCACAGTATATGATCACTATTTGTAATCAATGTTTTAATCCTAATTACACCATATTCATAATGCTAGCTAATACGAACATTGCTATTAAGCAAACTAATCTTTGATAAGAAATTCTAAGGTCGAAGGTCAAGGTCAAAGGTCAAGGTTAAAGGTCGAAATATGATTTTTACTGGTATTTCCTATTTAATGTAAGATTCTCATTAGACATATCATGCATTTTCGGAATGCTTAGACCAAGGTCATACAAGGTCACAGGTCAACGTCAATATGCTCATTTCTTAACTAGTCATGTAAACTTAACAAAATTCGTTGAGACAGTTGTGCTTTAAGGGAAAATTAAATTTTTTAATTTTCCGACATTAAGATGGTCAAGATGAAGGTTAAAGGTCAAGGTCAACTATTCCTTTAATACCTCCGAAACTAACTGATGATCTGTAATGAAATTTGACACACTTATTTGATTTTCTAGTGTTACATCAAAGCAAGCAAACATATAATCCTACGTAAAGGTCAAGGTCACAAGCCAAGGTCATAAGTTAATCTTCATCATAAAAAAATACTCAATTTTCGATAAGCTGACAACTGTTATTTGCATTTTACTTAAATAACATAAATTTCAATCATATATATAAATATTATAATACTTAAGGTTAAAGGTCAAGGTCAAAGAACAAAAGAAGAATGTTAATAATTTTGTTAATACTCATCCTAAACTGTTTAACCCTTTGTGTACCGGTGACGTCTTTTTTATTGTATTCTAGCTATAATTAGACGATATTGTAGAGCTTATGAAGGATCTGTGGTAGTAAGAAGAGTTAATTAAGATGGTTGAAAGTCTGCTAATTTTATGGAGGCCTTTCATAAACTAAATAAATTCGTCTTAATATCCAGTATGAAATGAAACCAACAGAACTACTGAACGGGTTGTATCGTCACCAAATTTTGCTGGCAAATTCGGTTGGTCAATGCAACGATTGTCCAAATTTTGTGTTTTTGTTATTCAAGGTCAAGGTGAATGGTGAAGGTCGCAGATTATAGTCACTATGTCTTTCTTATATATATATATATATATATATATATTTAAATTTGAAATACACCATATTTAAAATGCTACAAAATAGTGTTACGCTGACCTTATTATAGATAAATATTTTAATGGTTAAGATTCAATGTGATCATAAATGTAATTATATATAATTATATACTCCCAGGCGGACATGATCCACCAACAGTCAGGACGAGTGTCCATGCTTTAATCCACTGCACACAAGTATTCTCTATCATGCCGTGGTATAGTGGATTAAAGTATGGGCATGTGTTCTGACTGTCGGTGGTTCAAGTCCGGCTGTAAGTATAAAAACATTCAGTAGCTTATGTGTATTTGCAATATATATATATATACAGTATATACAGGTATATACTGTATGTAAACCGATTTTAC
This sequence comes from Lithodes maja, assembly GCA_037953745.1. Classification (NCBI taxonomy): domain Eukaryota; kingdom Metazoa; phylum Arthropoda; class Malacostraca; order Decapoda; family Lithodidae; genus Lithodes; species Lithodes maja. Next base: position 25,412 of record JBAKBP010026539.1, on the reverse strand, counting down.
CTAAGAGATTCAATACTACTTGCAGAATTCTAGGTCGCAGAGTTGCGTATGCATTTTTTTTTTTTTTTTGGTAATGCGAAAACTGCACACCTACTTTATTATTATTATTATTATTATTATTATTATTATTATATATTATTATTATTATTATGATTATTATTATTATTATTATTTGTTTTTATTATTATTATCATCCTTATTATTACTATCACTATTATTATTATATCTTAGACCAAAGGAATCTGAGGAAAATAACAGTCACGGGTAATCTTTTATTGTTATCTCATTATATATTTTGTCCTATGGAATATACAAAACAGTAAAACAGTCACACCTATATTATTAAAGCTATCATAAGCATGCTGATTACATGGTGGCCGTAGTGTATGGCTTTAGGTATTGTGAAAGGGTTTCAAGGGGGGGGGGGGGGTAGTTTGCTCCCTAGACCTCCATCAAGCTTAGAAGAAAAACACCATCAAGACCCCCCTTCGAGATAAATTTGTGCATTTTTCGATTGAAAAATGTCTCTGTCAAACACCGTTTTCGTTTTATATTGCAGGCTCGCTATCGCTCGCCAGGATAAAGTCGACACATAAATAGCACAAAACATCTTAATTTGGGCAAATGAATGAGGCGAAAGGCCTTTAAATCGCAAAAGTAATGAGACTAACGTCAGCAAATATGTTAAAAACTAACGGGTCTAAACACGAGGGAGAAGGGAGCCCAGAAAAAACAGCAAACCTCCCCTTGCTGTACATGACGAGACATGGCATTACTATAGGGAAGGTGTACACTAATAATGTCGCTATACTTCTTATAATGAATATCAACATCATGTAAGGAGGAGCACTTTATTGACAACGTTTCGCATATAGCTTCATCAGGGCGATGGAACTATAATATGCGAAACGTTGTCATTAACACCTTATTAGCGGGCTAGCGGTCCTCCTCGTATGATGTTTATATTCATTGTCATATTTTGTTGTTTATTTATATTTCTTATATTTATTCTCACTACCACAAATCGATTATATTTAGGTTTGGAAGGCCTTATCAGTATACCATGATAGTATGTCACAAGTTATCTATACGAAAATTATCATATATAATGCACAACAAAGAAACAAAAATATCTAAGGCAAAATTCAATTAATAAGAAAACTATTGAGTATGTCTTCCCTAGTGAATACAATCGTTTATGGTAGCTAGAACATACTATAAAAATAAGTCAACATTTTATTGAAAGGGTTATGGGTGAGCCTGAGATGATGGGAAAGTGTGTGTGTTTGTGTGTGTTTGTGTATTTGTGTGTGCGTGTTTGCGTGTGTGTGTGTTTGTGTGTGTATTATGAACAGTAGAATATTATTTAGCTATAAGTATCCATAACACACGCCATATACAGTGACTATAGTTCAAGTAAGTATCATTTATAGAACAAAAGACGTCACTTCAATCATTTATATAGTTTTGTTGCGATTTAGGCTATGCAATTTAATCTCTCCTAATATTATTTAACATATACTGTACATTAAAGACAATTCTTTCTTTCTTTCTTTCTGTATTAATTTATTTACTTAGCTCCAAATAATCTACAAATCATAATAATAGATATATAGGAGATAAATATGAGCCTAAGTAATTGAAATAAATAAGGTACAAAATCGAACCACTCTCTGTTTGTCTATAAATAATATAATTATAGTATATACCGGTACTGAAATATAATGATAGTATATACCGGTACTGAAATATAATTATAGTATATACCGGTACTGAAATATAATTATAGTATATACCGGTACTGAAATATAATGATAGTATATACCGGTACTGAAATATAATTATAGTATATACCGGTACTGAAATATAATGATAGTATATACCGGTACTGAAATATAATGATAGTATATACCGGTACTGAAATATAATTATAGTATATACCGGTACTGAAATATAATGATAGTATATACCGGTACTGAAATATAATTATAGTATATACCGGTACTGAAATATAATTATAGTATATACCGGTACTGAAATATAATTATAGTATATACCGGTACTGAAATGACTACAATACAAACGAAAGTTAATAAAAGACGTTACATTGCACCTTGCCAGTTTTGTGAACAGTATTTAGTGTAGTAGAACAAAATATGAGTCGTAAAAAAACAGCACAGAATATATATACTGTATATGCCCCATCCAATTTTAGGTCTTCTAAGGGGTTAGTGATTATTATTTGGTTTATTTAGTTATTTATGTGTTCATTTTATACTAACCTCGCTAGGCCTCCATCAAACTTAAAAACAAAAACAACAAAATGCAGAAAAAGGCACCCTTTCAAGAAAAATGAGTACATTTGTACCGGTCTTCGGCCGAGAAATTTTTCTACCGAAACAAATGTACTAATTTGAGAGGGGGCCTTTTTTCTGCATTTTGTTGTTTTTATCTTAGAAATACAGGCTCGCTATCTCTCGTCAGGAATAGATCGACATCTAAATGGCACGAAAGGTCTTTATATTGATTAAGAAATGGGGGGAAAGGTCTTAAAATCGCCAAACTAATGAAATGGACGTCTTAAAATCTCAAAGCTAATGGGTCTACACACGAGGGAGAAAAAGCAACTACCTCCTCCTTATTCTTGTTTTGACGATCACCATACGGTGATAAGTATCCATTGGTCGACACTGCAATATTATATATATTTTCTTTACCGGGAGTTACAAGATAAAATCAAATATTAACTTGTTTTCAAAAGGCTTTCTTGAATCTGAATATAATCGTCTGGTGTTAGTTGGAATGCACTTTAACCCACCATTAATAGAGATAGGTTTCGGCAGCTACTTTGTCGTATTCATGTCAATTTATATATTGCCGGAAAAAAAATACTCAACAATATTTGGGATACAATTCAATATTGCTCAAGTTACAATATCACTTGTATATATTCTTCAATTATATGTGTCCCTCTAAATTTGAATAAAATTGGTTATTGTTAGCTAGAATGAAACACAAATAACTAAAATATACTTGATGTTTTATAGTAATTAGTACTAAAAAACATTAATTATGGTGACGTACATTCACAATATATAATCTCTTACATCTCGAGGATTATACGACAGGTTAAGTTGCAAGATAAACAGATTAAGGGGGGATGGGCGTATTTATTTGCTCATATATGTATATTTTATTATGTTTTTAGCTTCCTCCCTAGACCTCCATCAAGCTTAAAAAATCACACGCCCAAGACCCTCCTTCAAGATAAATTTGTATTTTTTTTCGATAGGCCGGTTCCTTTTAAATTACAGGTTCACTATCGCTCGCCAGGAAAAAATCGACACCTAAATGACACAAAAAGTCTTAATATTGACACAGAACTAGGGCGAAAGGTTATAAAGTCGCCAAACGAATGGGCCGAACGTCATATAATCTGAACACTAAAGGGGTTAAACATGAGGAAGAAGGGAGACCAGAAAAATGACCCATCTCCCCCTAAGTAACAGAGTAACTAACATTCTCGAGTAATCCATCTTGTGACAAAGTCTTATGGAGCTTACAAATGTCACCCCTTTCAATCCCACGAGAGCTATTTGTTTCTGCCCACGACAACTGAGAGACATAATAGCGTAGACAAGCCAATTTGAACGCGGCAATATGATCAGTACGCAATATTGATCATGAACATAACCGCATACAAAATTGAGGAATATATCTAATGTCATAATGATCTGTTTGTTTGGCGCCCTGTTTGCCTACAGTCTACACGATATCTAAATAAACCCATCATCGATTTTTTTTTCCAAATTTACAAACTGAAATAATTAAGTAACCACATGTTTTATAATTTAATGAATCCCTGTAAATTCTCCATTCATGAAAGTCCTCATAATATATATATATATATATATATATATATATATATATATATATATATATATATATATATATATATATATATATATATTATATAATATATACTGTATTTATAATAGACGCAACTAATGTAGGTTCAGTGCAGGTTATACATTATGAATACAATCTAAACTGCCTTAGAAAGAAGAATTGGGAACATTACCTAATGACATGTTTCTGTGAATTAGGCCATAACGCGTCGGCAAAGATATTACACTGCCAATACAGTAGTCAATGTTGATAAAGAACGTACGCAAACACAATACAATAATAAAAACAAAAAATCCTTTCTTTCTTATTTTCTCTGCTTGTTTTGATTGTTTTGTGGTGCACCAATCTGTCCCATCAACAGATAAGACAGTGTGCTTACTATCAGGAGGCCTGGACTGATAGCGCCCCCTCCCACGCACCCACTCATTAAAGGCTGGATACACTCACCAGCCCCAGTGTACTCCTGGCCTAATCGATTACCTGTGCATTCATCTATCAGAAAATCAATTAGTTTCAATCGATTATCATTTCGTCTATTTTCGACGATCTATTATCATTTAATCAATTGATGACCAGGATATTACTCAATTTATGTCTAGATTGGACAGTCAAAATGTCAAACCCATCAGCAAATCAAGTAATTCAATTTATCTACATTAAATATTTATTTATCTTGAGAGAGATAACCATTGGTAGATACAAATTTGTAGTCACGGACCATGGAGTTTACTTTATATAATTACAACAATATTCCAATCAATGATAAGTAGGCCAGAAATCGTAACCCTTATCTCCTGTAACTCGAAAAATGTTAGAGCAAATGTGCTTAGCATTTCCTTGGCTAACTCTTCCCATATTGATTATAAGTTAAAACAAATCGTCTAATGGTTACCAGAATATGATAACAATTATGTCATCGTGTTGAAAGGGTTAAACAAAAAATCCTTTTTTTATTACATTATACTAAATTTAATGATCGAATGAAATCAACGGAATGTGGTAGATCAACCTAATATCATTTAACAATTGTCTTGCTCTGTAACTTAAGAATGTCAACCGAACCTAACATTGAAAACGCAATACCAGTAATTCCCACAAAGATTTCAGTTGAGGTATGACTACAAGGGAGCAGATTGACTGGGGTGCGTTCAGCCCGGATGGACATATAACTAGTACGGAGACAGAAGGATGAGTCAGACTGATTACACTCCATTACGACAAAAATTGTATTATACAGTCGTTTGTACAAGTACAGTAGCTGTTACACTACTTCATGATAAGCTTGAAACAGTAAACAGTGATTGAGGTGTATCTAAAGTTTGGTCTATATGGCTTAAACATAAATATATACATAACTAAATATATACTGTAAATACAAAATACATATATTAATATATCTATGTTTCATAATCGTTTTTACCCTTCATCACTGCAGGCCACTGAAACTAATTTTGCATCATGAATTTATTTTTTCGCGACACACTCGTTTCTCAAAACAGATAGGATAAACAAAATCCCCATTAGTTTTTTATATTTGATGTTAAGATGTTCGCACCGTTAGTTTGGCGATTTTAAGACCTTTTGCCCAATTTATGTGTTAACTTTAACATCGTGTGTGCGTTTTCGTGTACTCTTCCCAGTTCAATAATATTTATCAAGAAATACAGAATTATCAGGATATGGGAGCTTGGTGATATATACTCAAGCCTTATTCTGACAAACCCAATCCATTGTATGAACATTAATAATACAAACTATTGTTTTACGCTGTTCGTAGGTGTTTCGCAGAACCTAATTGTTTTAAAAGGGAAAACTAGAAGATTTAATGTCTATTAAATGTCATACAAACTTAATTTTCCATTACTATACTCAGCACACTTCCATTCACACACACACATATTATACTATACTGTATACAGTATATGTATACTGTATATATATATATATATATATATATATATATATATATATATATATATATATACAGTATATATACAGTATATATATATATATATATATATATATATATATATATATATATATACATATATATATATATATATATATATACCGGTATATATATATATATATATATATATATATATATATATATATATATTATTTATATATATATATATAAATATATATTTATATATATATATTTTTTTTTTAATACATACGAGGTTGAAAGAAATGGCAATTTCTGCGTTGGAAATTTTATTATTCAAAGTTTCCAGGTCTCTGATGAGTTTTCGCTGGGTGGCAGGAAGTAGATGAATGAGATGAGCAAAATTCATGGTGGTACAGGGTTACATAAATGTACATGATGATACAGGATATACGACGCGTTTCACTGGACAACCAGCATTATCAAGTAAGGGTACTGTAGATACGTGGATGACATCTTCGTGCAAATCAAGGACCTCCACGAACTACAGGAACTCCAGCGTCGCTGCATGACCTCCTCCGGACTTAACTTCACCTTTATCACCAGGAACCAAGATAAATCGGATTTCTTCACCCACAGAAAGAATATTGTGCTTAACACCAATAGCACAATAACGTCACTAGGTGAAGGAGAGCATGTGCAGTTTACAATCAAGGAGGGAAGGAAGGGCAAGGAGGCAGCAGGAGTAACAGGACCCCGTGGCAGACCAGTAAGGGGCTCCAAACTATCACAAGGAAGGCAGAAGCAACCCACTACTACCGGATTGAAGTCTGGCCTCAAGACTGACGTCATTACAGTCATTGTCCACACAGCCATTTCTCTTGCTGGGGACGATCGAGGCCAACTTTCTGTGCTTCTGCCTGCTCTTCTGGCTGCCAATGGCCTGCCTACCATCATCATCCCTCCAGACCTCCTTGCCCGAAGAACAACCGAGAAGCCTTCCAACACTCAACTTCTGCCTCGACCACTCTGCCTTCAGAAGACTCGAACACCTAGAGTCCAGGAGGCAGCAACTTCAACACCATCTCCTTCAACTTCAATTAAGGATAAGTCAACACCATCATCACCAACACCGGAGTCGACCTGCCACCAAATGGAGACACAGCAACCAGAGATCGAGCAAGATCAACCATTCTTCGACCAGACGAATTTCAACCCCTCCGCAACGAAAAACATCCGCTGGCAACCAGAACCACCAGCAGCCAAACATCAACGGGTGACCAAACTAAAAAAATCTAAGCACATCAATCTCTACACCTCCTCTGAACACGACTAAGAGCGCTGACAGAATCAGCAACTACATTAAAACAGCCACATGAACAACAGCAAGGTGGTCAGCCCACCATCTTTCATCTCTCCAACTCTTCATACTCAACACTTTACCTTCAACTTCAACCTCTACTTTCTACACTTGTGGGGACTCTACCTCACATCCAGTTTCCAGTTTCCAGTTTATATCATTCTACCCTTACTTGATAATGCTGGTTGTCCAGTGAAACGCGTCGTATATCCTGTATCATCATGTACATTTATGTAACCCTGTACCACCATGAATTTTGCTCATCTCATTCATCTACTTCCTGCCACCCAGCGAAAACTCATCAGAGACCTGGAAACTTTGAATAATAAAATTTCCAACGCAGAAATTGCCATTTCTTTCAACCTCGTATGTATTAAAGAACATTTCTTACCTGGCTTTACTAACATATATATATATATATATACGGTATATATATATATATATATATATATACAGTATTTATGCACTCATATTTGACTCATCTATAAGAAACATGAAAATCAATGAGTACTAAAGCTACATTTGTAATTATAGACCACTTTAAGAAAAAATATAGATAAGTGTATTATTCTTTAAAAGGAAAACAACAACATAGATAGCTTATCGCTAATATTTTACGTATACAAAACCAATAATATCACTTAGCAATGCACAATAAACGAACGAAGGATAAAAGTATAGTTAATAGATAATAGAAGTGACCACCAGAGGCCCAGAGGTTAGCGTAGATAAGGGAGGTTTTGTGTTTTGTTTGTGACACTTATAGCTACATATATAGTTCAATGTATTTTATACTCTCTTCACTATTAGCTTAACCAGATCACTGAGCTCCACACCAGAACTCAACTGGAATGTTTATTTGGGGGGATGTAGTTCAAAAGAGAGAGAGAAAGATTGTGATGGAGTGTGTGTGTGTGTTTGTGTGTGTGTGACTGTGGGTGTATGTGTATATATATAGGTGTACATCTGAATGTGCCCTTGGGTCTATGTCTGTGTGTTTGTGGTGTGTGTGTGTGTGTGAGCGTATTTTGAGTGCGCGCGTGTGTGAGTGTATATATAGGTGTAATGTGAACGTGCGCGCGCGTGTGTGTGCGTGATCTTGTGTGCGGGGGTGTCTTGGTGTGTGTATGTACATTCACATATATATATATATATTCATAAACATATATTACCACCTTCTTATAGTTGCCACAGTATGCTTTATTTCTATGTGTATACAGTATACATGATATGTGTTACTAATCAATGGCCGGCAAATGTATGCGTACAGAGAAAGTCACCCACGCCTTCCCTCCCGCACTGTCAACAATGGGTGTGCATAACAGAACACTTTCACTCTAGCAAAACTGGTATGCAATATAAAAGCGGTGTCATGCGAACTCTTATTCCGTCAATCTTTACGGGCAATTGTAGTCTGGCACCTTCCAAATTTTAGTTGTATCAGAAATCAGCCCCCTAACACTACCCTCAGTCTGGTTTCCGATGCCAATGTGAAAGAGCCTCAAAGTATTCCGATAATAAAATTGATCATCGAAAATTTACGGATGAAGCGCTCGTGTGACACCGGTGTGAATCTTACCACGTTGAAGATTATGACGCGTTTTGACAGTTTATTTTGGCTATCATTTGACGATTTTATACAGCTAATATTTATGAGAACTAAAACGGTAAAATCGATTTCATTTAACCCTCTGACTTCCATATACCCTTCCTAATCTGCATACAATCGTCTAATTAAACCCAAGAAGAAAACAAAATGCGTAATAGTATCTTGGAAGGGTTAAATATTATGCATGTTACGAAAGTTTCACTAATTTGGCTTTCACTAAAGAAAACAACTGAAATTAAAAGCGTTCGAATTCACCACTTGCAAGTTTCAGGCTGTAAGGAAGTTGGAGCCGTAGACATTGATATTAAGTAGAGTTATCAGCTGAGATTCGGTCAAAGTAATTATATAAATACATGAGACCAAATACAGCATACGTTCTATCCATTTATAACCTACATTATTGTCGCATTCCTGTTTTACTTCGATGTTTACGGCTCCAACTTCCGCATAGCCTGAAACTCTCAATCGGTCAGTTATTACGCAAGGCAATTATGACGCACTTATGCGTATACCAGCTTAGTTTACGTTTATGTGATCTGATTTGCACGCACGAATTAGACATTGCACCTTAAACTGTAAACACATGGGACCTACGGCGACTAAAACATCGAGGGTCTTATTTATAGAACACTGGGGCGTAACTTAACCCCTTCTGTACCGGCGACGTCTTTTTCATTTTATTCTAGCTACATTAGACGATTGTGTGTAGCTCAAGAAGGATCTGTGGTCGTAAAAAGGGTTAGTTAAGATGATTCGAATCCCCTTAATTGCCAGAAGCCCTCCTGAAACTGAATACAATAGTCTATTCGTAGCCAGTATAATATGACAAGGACGGGAGTAGTACTGAATGGTTTAAGGCGACGTGAGAGAATACATAGCACACCAAGGAATTAGCAGGTGATCCCTTGTATACAACCTCAATGGTGCATTGCTATACCCTGTTCCAAATAGGTAGGCCAGAAATAATAAATCCTAACCTCTATAACTCACGAAGGGATGGAGAAAATGGACTATTAATTTCCAAACCTATTCCCTGGCTGACCCTTTCCAAATGGTAAAAATAGGAGGTCAATTACTCTAGTCGTTTCTGCGTTACAGAGGCTAATGTTCAAGAGTTTTGGACTACTAACTTAGAACAGGGTATAGTTATGACAATCACTTAAGACACTCATTTTAGATTTGTTTTGAATTACAAGCGCTATAATTATGATGTCGGAATTTAGGATACGATGATACGATGACCCAATCAGTACCGGTGACGTCCTTTTCATTACATTCTGGCAACGATTAGACTATTTTTACTCAGTTTAGGAAGGACGTCTACCCATTAAAAGGATACAGACAAATCAGTTAGTCCATTTAGCTACCATAGGTCCTTCCCAAGCTTAATTAAATCGTCTAAATGTCAATCAAATACCAAAGACGTCGCCGGTACAGAAGGGGTTAAGGCGCTGTAAACCCTTCTCTTGGACGAACTAACTTGATGGCTGTTTAGAGAGGGATTAAGGGGGGATGGGAGTAGTTATTAGCTCATTTATATATCTTTATATTATTCTGTTTTAGTGTCCTCCCTAGACCTCCATGACCCCTAAACAAAATAAAAATAAAAAAAACTCAAGACCCTCCTTCAATATAAATTTGTAAATTTTTCGATAGAAAAATGTACCGGCCGAAGGCCGGTTTCTCTTAAATTACAGGCTCGCTATCGCTCGCCAGGGAAAAATTTACACCTAAATGACACGAAAAATCTTAATATTGACAAATAACTGAGACGAAAGGTTTTAAAATCATCAAATTTATGGGCCGAACGTCTTAAAATTTGAAAACTAATGGGGAAGAAGGGGGACCAGAAAATGACCCATCTCCCCTGAAGGTTGATAGTTTGGGAGATAGGAAGTATTATTACACAACGCTCATCAAGGCTTAGATATACGGCTCTTACTCTTATTTTCACTCACTCTCACTCAGTTACACACTCTTCCCCTCACTCAGATTTGTCCTTTTATATAATGTTAATTTCGGCAATTGTAGCACGCACACACACACACACACGCACACACACACACACTCATTCTCTCTCATGAAATATTGAATATTACATAATGTACACATATTCTTAACCCTTTCAGTACTTGTGAAGTTATTATCTTTTAGCCTGGCTATCAATTGACGATTTTACTCTGTTTAGGAAGGATTTATGATAGTTAACGAATTAATTGATATATAATAAACCTTTCTGATTACTAGACGCCCTTCCCAAGCTGCATACGACCGTCTAATAATAGCCAGGGTTTAAGGAATAATGGATCGAATCACCCGTACTGAAGCGGTTAAAGATATACTGTACTACTTTCTTCTCAGTCCTCCAAGATAGCTAAGTCTAAGGACCAGTGCTCAATAATAAGACATAGTTAACTCTCAGGGTTCAGGGTTCAATAATAAGACATAGTTAACTCTCAGGGTTCAGGGTTCAGTAATAAGACATAGTTAACTCTCAGGGTTCAGGGTTCAGTAATAAGACATAGTTAACTCTCAGGGTTCAGGGTTTAATAATAAGACATAGTTAACTCTCAGGGTTCAGGGTTTAATAATAAGACATAGTTAACTCTCAGGGTTCAGGGTTTAATAATAAGACATAGTTAACTCTCAGGGTTCAGGGTTCAATAATAAGACTATGAGGGTTCACAATGTCTACAACCTCTTCACCTCCCTTCCCTCCATACCTCTCTTGTTGTCATCATCATTTATTTAACCACTACACGCAAGGATTCAGGATATGCCCAGGAATATATTGAGGATTCTAGCTTTTTTTCATTATGCCTCCTCTGTCACTTTATCATTATGCCTCCTCTGTCACTTTATCATTATGCCTCCTCTGTCACTTCTTTAAGCTTTACATTTATTGACAGTGTTGTAGAATCGAGTGCATGTTGATATTCAAAACCTCGTAGATTTCTGAATAATTACTTTTTAAATATGCGTATATTATAAAGTCATATATATATGACTTTAGGAAGACATAGGAAGACATAGGAATATGTCTTCTAAGCGTAGTAGGGAAGGTATACAGTAGGGTAGTGATTGAGAGAGTGAGAGTGAGAACGGAGAAATGGATAGGCGACGAGCAGGGAGGCTTTAGGAAGGGAAGAGGATGTGTAGATCAGATTTTTACCCTGAATTGTGTTGTGGAGAAGTATCTGGAGAAGAAACAAAAGGTGTATGTTGCCTTTATGGACTTGGAGAAGGCCTATGACAGAGTGGATAGAGAAGGTTTGTGGAAAGTACTTAGAATATACGGAGTAGAGGGCAAGTTGCTGAAAGCAGTGAAGAGCAATTGTTGTATGAGGGTGCAAAGGCGGCAGTACGTGTGGAGAGTGAGCAGAGCGAGTTCTTTGACCTGAATGTTGGTTTGAAACAGGGGTGTGTGATGTCCCCGTGGTTGTTTACTGTATATATGGATGGAGTTATGAAAGAAATACTATCAAGAGCAGTGGATGTTGGTGTATCGCTGAAAAGGGAGGGAATTGAGTGGAAGCTACCTATACTGCTGTTTGCGGATGATACAGTTCTGATGAGTGATAATGAATGGGAGTTGCAGGGTCTGGTAAATGAGTTTGGAACAGTGTGCGAAAAACGGAATTTGAAGGTAAATACGGGGAAGAGCAAGGTTATGGTCTTCGAAAGGGGTGAAGTCACAGAGTGTGAGATGAAGCTGAACGGTCAGGCTATGGAGATCGTCAACTCTTTTAAGTATCTGGGCAGTGTGTTGAGTAAAGATGGGACTATGGATGAAGAGGTGCGGGAGAGGGTACAACAGGGGAAGAGGGTTGTAGGAACGCTAAAAGCAGTAACAAGAAATAGGGTGGTCAGTATGGAAGTGAAGAAGTCCTTGCATGACAGTGTGGTAATCCCGACACTGACTTACGGAAGCGAAGCATGGACGTTGGTTGAGAGACTCAGACCAAGAGTGAGAGCAGTGGAAATGAATTACTTAAGGAGTGCGTGCGGAATTACATGGAGGGATAGACAGACTAATGAGGAAGTAAGAAGGAGGTGTGGTGTGGAGGTAGATGTGCTGGAAAGTGTGAAAAGGAACAACTTGAGATGGTTCGGCCATATGGAACGTATGGAAAGCGAGAGAATGACTAAGAGGGTGTACGAGAGCGAGGTGGAGGGACAGAGGGGGAGACGTAGACCGAATATGAGGTGGAAGGATGGAGTGAGGAACTACATGAATGAAGGCGGTGCTGGTTGGGGGGAGGGGCATCGACTGACTGGGGACAGAGGTGCATGGGGCGGTTCGTTCGTGGCCACCCCTTCGGGGATCACGGCGTCAGGCAATAGATAGATAGATATATATATATATATATATATATATATATATATATATATATATATATATATATATATATATATATATATATATATATATATATGCTGTATATATTCAGTCGGTAGATAAAACCGCACTCCCTTAAAGGGGTAGGGTAGATCAGCAAGAAACGCAAGAGAGGGAACAGGAATGACAGGGAAAGAATACATATCGCCCTGCCTCCCTTATGTTGACACTTCGAGGCTTATTGATCCATTAGTGGAAGTAAATTCTGGAGGTGAGATTCCCAGTCCCAACCTTCAGGGGCTATCTGCGCCACAAAAGTGACAGGCGAGTGGAGCTCCCATATTATCACTTTTCAAATGTCATGAATTTATGATGCTGAAGTTCACCTTATTACAGTGGATGGAAATTAAATAAGTGAGGGTAACTGTACACATATGTTAAAGGTGCCTCATTTAGAACTATGTATCACAGTTCCTCAATAAGTGAGGGTAACTGTACACATAATTATGTTAAAGGTGCCTCATTTAGAACTATGTATCACAGTTCCTCAATAAGTGAGGGTAACTGTACACATATGTTAAAGGTGCCTCATTTAGAACTATGTATCACAGTTCCTCAATAAGTGAGGGTAACTGTACACATATGTTAAAGGTGCCTCATTTAGAACTATGTATCACAGTTCCTCAATAAATGAGGGTAACTGTACACATATGTTAAAGGTGCCTCATTTAGAACTATGTATCACAGTTCCTCAATAAGTGAGGGTAAATGTACACATATGTTAAAGGTGCCTCATTTAGAACTATGTAGTACAGTTCCTCAATATATTTACATTGATTTAACAATTTTTGTACAAGTGACGTTTTTTCAAATTGGACTATAGCTACATTTAGAAGATTTTAAAAAGCTTAGGTAGGATATATGGTAGCTAAAAGGATATATAGAATTAGCAAGTAGCCTTGTAATGGGTAGACGTTCTTCCTAACCTGAATAAAATCGTCTAATAACTTCTAGCATATAATGAAAAGGATGTCACTGGTACTGTACGGGTTAATCACCTGTCTGGAGCTGGTAAGCATTAACCTAATTCAATGAGCTTCCTTGGACAGAAGTAATGTTATATTATTATTTTTTTAGTACATCTTTGAGAACTTTAATTGAAGCATTCATCTACACATATCTCGTAAGAAATAATAAATAAATACAAATCTTCGTAATTAAATTAATCTCACGGAATTCGTGGTAATTTTCCTCATCAGATGGTAAATTTGCGATCCCCGTTAATAAAGTGATATTAGGGGCTGTTATCATGTGTTAATCTTGACCGATCTGCTACTGAGCGTGGAGTGGAACTTAAATAATGAGCTTTTAGGGCAGGTAGGGGGTGGATTGGGTGAAGGGTGGAGGAGAGGGAGAGGTGGAGGAAGTGGGGAAATAGGGGGCAGGGGGATAGAGAAGAAGAGAGAAATATATATATATATATATATATATATATATAATTATATATATATATACCGGTATATATATATATATATATATATATATATATATATATATATATATATATATATATAGAGAGAGAGAGAGAGAGAGAGAGAGAGAGAGAGAGAGAGAGAGAGAGAAGGGTGAAGAATTCTCTGACAACGACAGTACATTAATTATAAAATATTCACATATATTAATATTTAGTTTACACATCGTCGCTACACTAGTTACAAAATATTCACATATATTAATTTTTATAGTACACACACCACCGAAACTTTAATTATAAAATATTAACATATAATTATTAATTTTTAGTTCATAGCGGAAATGGGAAATATAATATGCTCTCCACTGGACATAGGTTGTCGGGTAATATCAGGTAATATTGCACTTGACGTTATGTACAGGCAGGATCAAGAGTCGTATAACCTCCTCAGAACTCATTTACCCTCCTACACTTCAGTAGGAGTTTTCTGGTTTTCTTCATATCGTGACGGAGGGTGAGGAAGCGCTGGTGGCCTACTCTTCTCTTTCACTGCACTAAAAAAATAAATAATAATTAACAAATAAACAATGAATCAATAATCATAAAACAATGGCGCAGCATTTTCTTCCTCACTGCACTGCTGAGGGAGAATAGTTAGAAGTGTTACAATGGACAATTACAATTGTTTTTCTGTAGCCTTCTTTCCTCCCTCACTGAACTACTGAGGGAGGGGAGGCGGAGGTGATGGAGGGCGTTATGGCCGGCAGGAGGTTGGGGGCGGGGAGGTACTTGGCTTCAGGACGCACCAGCAGGTAGGACAGGGCGGCCCGGGGGTCGGCAGGGTAACCCATGGAGCTGCCTGGAGGGTACACGCAGCTGCTCAAGTAATTTCCTATTGGGGAGAAAAAGAAGAAAGGTGAGGGTGACGTTATCGTGTGGCAGGGTAATGGACTACCTCAGACGCCGCTGCAGTCCAGGCAAATGCCAAACAAATATTTTGTTCACACTACAAAATATTTTTAGTAAAACTATGAATGTTACATTCTTGCTTCCATCTATTAATCAATCACACTTGAGGATCGTAAACACACACACACACACACACACACACACACACACACACACACACACACACACACACACACACACACACAGTGTTTCTTGATGTAGAGGAGATATATTAGTTAAACATTATATTTGCATGCTTCCTAATTATAATAGGTTTTGTGTGCGTGTACGTGTGTGCTGTTATTGCTTTCATTGTTGGGGCATGCCATTCAGCTATCTTAATAAACTAGTGCACTTACTGGCAATATCCGCCGACGAGAACGTTATGGCGGGTGAATTTGAGAAGGCGTGATGCGAGGCAGTGGAGTACAGACTGTTAGCGAGGGCGGCCGGGGAGAAGGGGTGAGGAGGGACATGGATCACCCCTTCTACTGGAGATGCAGCGGGACTTCGAGCGGTGGGAGAGTCGTGATTCATCTCACTATACCTCACGAACGCTCTGGATTCGTCGCTGTTGGAGGCCTCATGATCCTCTTCCCGGCTGTTGAGAATATCGGGGTATCTTCTGAAGGCTCCCTCGTCAGGCGATGACTCGGTCTTTGGTGGGGTTCTTAAGGGGCTTGTTTCTCGAGATCGGCTGTCAACATCAATCTTTGGGCTGGACGGTGAGACGGATCTGCTTCTAGACGGCGGGGGAGAAAAGGCAAATTCTCTAATTCTCCTCTCTCTTTCCAGTGAGTGCAACCGCTGCAGTCGCAAGTGGTCCAGGTCTCGTGGCGACAGACCTAGATATGGATTTTCAAGCTGTAACCGGGAGAGAACGCTGGCTGCGGTAACTTCGGGTGGATATTTAGGTATGGGGGATGCCAGGCTGGTGGGTGTGAGGCCGGGTGATGCTGGGTGATGAATAGGTGAGGACAGAACAGAAGAACTAGAGGCAACCCCGGATGAGGAGGCCAGGTGAGGTGATGGCAGGTGTGACTGGAGCGGCGGTGAGGGTAACCTTGGGATCCCGAACATATCATGGGATGGCAGACGAGGAAAGAGTGTAGATTCAATGGCAGCCATCTTGGACAACGCCAAAGATTCGGATGTGGGCAGCTTAGGCAGACCCAGAGAATCGGGAGAATGTATTTTTGAGAGGACTGCCGGGTCCATATGAGGGTATGGGAGACCATGGAGATGGGAGGAGAAGAGGGGAGGATGGAGGAAAGGGCGGGGTATATCTCCTGGGGACTTTTCCGAGCCCCCAGCCACACCATGGGGTGGGAGGAGGTGAGGGGGTGGATAAAACTGACGGAGACCTTCTATCATCGGCTGAAACATCGGCAGCTGGAAATGATACCTGTCAGGGAACAAGAGAAACTAAATTAGAACCCAATCCCTGGAAGTGATAGGAGTCAATAACAATATTTCTCCAATAAAAAAATAAATAAATAAGATAAATAAATAAATAAATATATAAAGAAATGAAAATACAAACAAATATATACATCATACACCAAATTGTTATGGCATCGATCTATGGTATACCCTTCCGTATAGTATGAGAGGGTGAGGCTTACCTATTGTCCTTCTTAACCAAACTCTTGGCCTTACGCCGTGGTCGATACTTGTAATCCGGATGTTCCTTCATGTGTAGCGCTCTGGTGGAGAAACACAAGATAGTGTTAGTGAAAGTGTGAGATGATAACATATTAGTTCTGGTTCAAGACACTGGTGGAGAAACATAAAATAGTTTGAGTGAAAGTGTGGCTTCCGAGACGATAGCAGATCAGCTTTGGTGCAAGCTATCTTGTAATAAATAATGATTGTATTAATATGTGAACACAAAAGTGACAGATACCTTCTTAACCGATTGAGCTGCCATCTCTATCATTTGAGAGGAGTCAACCAAAGAAATACAAGTGGATATTTATAAAGCACGTGTTCTAACCTTACAAGAGACTGCGATTCACAATATCTCGCCCCATAGTGAAAAACAAAAACAAAACAAAATTAAAGGGGCACTCGAGAGAGCGCATACCTCCGTCTACGTTTTTGGAGGTATGCGCTCTACTGATCGCCTACTAAGTGGAATAATTTCTTCCTTGGCGTATATCCTACCTGCCCACCAAATTTCGTGAACATTGGTTCATAACTTTGTGAGCTTTCTACGCTGGCAGAGGTATTCTCTCTACATATCAATCCTAAATTGAACACTTTCATCCTTGGCGCATATCAATCTACCCACGAACTTTCGTGAAAATCGGTTCATAAATTTTTGAGATATAATGTTTACAGACAGACAGACAAACAAACGAAGGCAAAACCATAACCTCCTCCAATTACGTTGCCGCTTGATTGATTGATTGAATGTATTGCGCTGCTAATGGTTGCGATAGTGGTGTGCGTTGTGCCAATATGGAATTGTACTGTTAGTGTTGTATGCGAGCGTGTGTGTGTTATTTTAATTGTCTCTGCGAGTGCGTTATAGCTTTATTTTCATATTCCTGCTTGTACGTGTGTGTTGTGTGCATGTGTGCCTCTGTGTGCGTGGATGTGTACTGCCTCGAATAACTAACACGTCAATGGACAGGTATCAATCGGCAATCAGGCCTCGTTTGTCATCTATTATTATAATTATTCACATACTAACAGTTCTTGCATCAGGGGTCAACTGCATGTGTGTTCGTTAATGGCAGATAAAATGTGAAAGGCTAAATTAATTACTATACATCTATTTAAAGGTCATAGTTTGAAATAGATGTAGATAGATAGATTGGTATAGATAGATAGATAAATAGATTGTCTCAGTGTGGGAATGGCTATTTAACCGCAGATCAGTAAATGGTGCGAGTTTTGTTGATATTAAAATGTGTATATATATGTTTGTCCTATGTGCATGAAGGAGACGAAAGGCAAATCTGCCTGAAACAAGAGCTCCCCCAAAGTTGAAAGAGCAACTCCTTATCACGTAATTATGGACGAAGAGGATTGTGTACTGGTATAGAAATATAACCTAGGTGTACGTCACTATACCCTATCCCAAGTAAGTAGACCAAAACTCTTGACCATTAACCTTTGTAGCTTAGAAACAACTAGAGTAATCCAGCTAATATTTCTACCATTTGGGAGGGGTCAGCCAGGGAATAGTTTTGAAAAAGATCTGGCCATTTGCTCTAGCCCTTTTTGAGTTACAGAGGTTTGGGTTCACGTTTTCTGGACTACCTACTTGGGACAGGGTATAGCTGTATGTTGCGCTGTACAAAAGGTCCATACTCAAACCAAGCCGAACCATGTAATGGGTATGCGATATGGTATTATGTATTATATTCCAGCTGATTTAAATTGATTATATTCATATTAAAAACAAAATGTTCAAAGAACTTATATATTATCCTGTAGACAGAGAGTGACTCTTACTATGCCCAATAAATCACCTGCCTGATGATAACAATAATATAAAATAAAAACTCTAATTGAAAGGGTTATACCCTATTCCAAATAAGTATTCCAAAGCTTTTGAACACTAATCTCTATAACTCACAAAGGACTAGAGTAATCCAGCAAATATTAATGTTCTAGCACTTGGGAAGGATCAGCCAGAGAATGGGTGTGGAAAATTACAGCACATTTGCTCTAGCCCTTTTTGAGTTACAGAGGTTAGGGGTCACGATTTTTGGACTACTAATTTGGAACAGGGTATAGTACCGACAGAAGACCAATACATCACAGACGGTAAACACCTTTGTAAAAAACACCTCTTGTCTCCCTTCCTTGACGCGGCGACCAGCTCAATAGATTACCCTGGTCATCTCGCCCTCATAACACTTCGCTCTCTAGTGTTTTCGCCTATATTCGTGCTGTTTGGCCTGCACTTTAAAATGTACTTTATTACTGCATGCACACAATATATATATATATATATATATATATATATATATATATATATATATACTGTATATACAGGATATATATATAATTCTGTATATACAGGATATATATATAATTATATATGTGTGTGTGTGTGTGTGTGTGTGTGGGTGTGTGTGTAATAATAATAATAATAATAATAATAAACGGTTTATTAAAGAATGGCAGCCTCATGAGCTGAAAATACACATTTTACAATTTAGTGGATGAACATGAGATGTACAGATATGAGGATGGTAAGCTTAGTTTACAAACAAAATAAATAAATACAATAATGATGCATGTGCAGAATACAAATTATCATAAAATAACCATGAGAGTAAGTGATATACAGTACATATACACATTTATTTACTTACTCATATACAGAACATACGTATATACACGTACGTGCGTACATACATATACATACATATATAGGAACATAAGAACATGCAGTAAGTGTGCACATGTCCGTATACACAAACGCTCACGTATGCACACAAACATACATACATACAGAAACTGTTTTGGTATGGTAAGGGTAAAGAGGGTGCAGGTACTACAATGGGAGGTTAATCCTCGGTAGTGTAGGTGTGTGTGTGTGTGTGTGTGTGTGGGGGGGTGTGTGTGTGTGTGTGTGTGTGTGTGTGTGGGTGTGTGTGTGTGGGTGTGGGTGTGTGTATATATTAAGTTATGATAAAAAAAGTGAAGGATTTCTTTGATAACGCTAATATCGTGGCTGTGGCAGAGGGCTGCATTGGTGAGCAATTTCCTTTTAATGAATAAATACAAATATTACACGGGCACTTATTTTTTTCCACTTTTATTGTCAACACTGATCTGGCAGCTTATAAACTGTCTGCATAATTATGTCACTTAAATTCATCTGTAAAGTGCTTAGTTTGTTATACTAATGCAAAAGATCCATGGATGTTGCTCGAAAAAGGTTCATCATCAACAATTAATGATGGAATTATTCACGCGATACCCCCTTAACCACATTTGGTCTGAGGGAGGTCTTTTTTGGACCTCCCCTGTTTCGTTCCATTAGTTTGGAGATTTGAAAAACGCTTTACCCCATTAGATTGGCAATACTAAGACGCTTCTCCCCATTCAGGTGTCGATTATTTCCTTGGCCAGCGATAGCAAGCCTGTAACTTAGAAGAAATCGGCCTTCGGCCGGGATATTCCTCTATAGAAAAAATGTAAGTATTTAGCTTGAGATGGGTCTGGGTGGGCATTTTTCTGTATGAAGAAAGTTTAGAAAGACATTTTTGACAGCCGAGGGGACAAACTAAAATACATTGCTGGAAAATGGCAGATGCCAGTAAAATCCTCAATAATAATTAAATAAAATGTTTTATTAACTCCCAAGACATCAGACCACATAGTGTTAAGTCTAGATTTAGCTTTGGCTATGGGTTAGATAAAGCAAGATAAAGTTTGGGGATTTTAAGACCTTTTGTGCCATTTAGGTGTCGATATTATCCTGACGAGAGATAGCAAGCCTGTAATATAGGAGGAACCAAGACGAAGTTAGGTTTGTTAACCCTTTGAGTACCAGCGACGTGTTATATTTTATTCTAGCTATATTTAGACGATATTATGCAACTTAGGAAGGATCTGTGGTAGTTAAAAGGGTTGGTTGAGATAGTCTGAAGCCTTATTATTGCTAAAGGTCCTTCTTCAGCTGAATAAAATTGTCTAATAGTTTTCTGAATACGATGAAAAGGACGAACCCGGTACAATATGGGTTAATGGGGAGTCGACTTTGGTTGGGCGAAGTGATTAGGGGTGAAAGGACAGTACACCGCTCAATAGTACTTGGCCGTCTCGCTTATCGGTCGACCAGTGTTCATTATTATCAGCGGGGGCATTAAAGGGGCTATTATAACTACACGCTAAGGTCGAACATCCTGTGCCGGGGGGGCCTGAAAATCGACCTTATCGAACGGGTGTGTTAGGTCCCTTGGCTGCCGTTGTGTGGTAAAGATACAATAAATGGACTGACGGCGACAATTGGGGGTACAGTCGCGGAATATAATGGTGTTCTATTCTTGTTTACCCTCCGAGAACGGTAAATGGAGATACTATGTGATTACCGACGTGTGTTGTCTGTTTTAGCAGGTTATCGCAAGTTTGAGTGTCTTATTTGGGGGTTTCTGGACCTCTTCTCCCTCATGTTTGGCCCTATTGGTTTTAAGATTTGAAGACATTCACCTCGTTATGTTGGCCATCTTAAGACCTTTCTTTCATTTAGGTGTCGATATTTGCCTGGCGAGCGATAGGGAGCCTGTAATTTAGAAGGAAAAGCACATATTTATCTCGAAGGGAGGTGGGAATTGGGGGTACTTTTTCAAGCTTTAGGAGGTCTAGGGAGGAAACTAATAAAACAAAAATAATAACAATAACAATATAAATATATATAGACAAATATTTAATTAAATTAATAAATCAATAACCAAGTATATATATATATATATATATATATATATATATATATATATCCCCTTAATATCGTGAACATTTTTCTCATTATAAACCATTGAAGATGACATAAACTGACATGTCGAAACATTTTGAGAAACATGTTATCAGTAGAGATGTTGTTTGCTGTTTCACTGGTAAATCTCTTACTATTTCAAAACTAATAAATGGATTTAGATGAAACTTGATCAGTACATGTATTTGTTTTCATATTTTCATACACAAGTGAATACATTTCGGTAAAAATTTGATATCCAAAATACAATAAAGCATGATTTCCTCCACCTTCAAGAAATATGGTTGGTAATACCTGCATAGATGGATTAATGGCATGCCATTACATTAATCGGTGTCAGCAACTCATATATTTGTTTTTTATGTCTGGCTTATATTAATTTAGATAGTCTTTACCCTTATAATTCCCACAGATTCTTCCTAAATTGTATAAAATCGTCTAATGATAGCCAAAACAAAATGTCATTGTCATTTAGTTGGAGCATAATTAGATGTATATAAATGATCGGACATAACTTAGGTGAGTTTGGATGTTTGAAGGTTCATTATTAAAACGATCTTGGGGCCACACACGATTAACACTATCTGACCTGACGCTTTGTGGGTTATTATGATATTTTCTGTAATTATAATTGAGGATTTTGCTTGTTTTTTGCCATTTTCGAGCCTTGTATTCTAGTTTGTCTCCTAGGCTAACAATAACGCCTTCCCAGACTACCTTTTAACTAATAAAAGACCACCCAGACCGCCTTCAAGTTAAATTTGTACATTCTTCAAACAAATATTACCCAGCCGAAGGCCGATTTCTTCGAAGTCAAAGGCTTGCTGTCGCTCATAGTTTAACGCATCTTATAAGTGCTGATCTTCAGAAAATCATAGCAATACACAATTTTAGAAATATAGAATACACATAAATTATATAATAAAAGTGTTTCTTCTTTATTCATGTAAATCAACAAAATCAATATTCCCGGGAAAGGCAGTATCACAAACCCCAACAGGTATATCAGAATACAGTGTGATGATAGTGCAAGAGAGTAGGTCCGGCAGCAGAGTCACAAATAGTGGTCGGAGGGATTTTAAAGCAGGACTTAATTTATATATATTTTTTATCTCTGTCTCTCTCTCTCTCTCTCTCTCTCTCTCTCTCTCTCTCTCTCTTTCTATATATATATATATATATATATATATATATATATACAATATAGGGGATGCACCACATTTCCTACACCATGCATACTGCGTATTTTCTACACGTCACATCTACAAATTCAGTTTTTAGAGTAATGACATACTTCCTACACAGATACTGCATATCTCCTACACAGTGTTTAGTGCAGTAACATATTTCCTACAGAGATACAGCATAATTATATCCTACACACACAAATTTATGCAGTCACATTTCCTACACTGCCGTGTAGGAAATGTGCAGCATACAGTCTTTAGTTTTTAGGGAGAACAGTATCGTTCACATTCAGACACGAGTCGAGTTTAGTCTCGGCCCAGCACTATTCTTTTCTCCATTCGTCGGGACAGACGGCATTTCTGAGCCTTGTACTCCACTGCTCCTGTACCAAGCATGGCTAGGATTGAGGGGAGCATCCGCTTCAATACAGTTTCATTTTATATACGTATGTTTTTAAAGATAAATAAAACATTTCTCACATAATTATATTCTCCAGCGTTTTGTATTCTTTTTTGTATAATGCCACGTGATCGCATTGATGAGCACTGATCGGGTATCAGAATTGCAGGAGATATAACTGTACACCGTTTGGTGTAGGAGATATGCTGGGTAATCAGTTTTTGTGTAGGCAATGTGCTTGATACTTGTTTTTGTGTAGGAAATATGGCCGACTATGTGTAGAATATGTGGCAGTACTCCAACTTTTGTAGTTGTGTAGGAGAGTGACTACGCCCCTGTGTGTGTGTGTGTGTGTGTGTGTGTGTGTGTGTGTGTGTGTGTGTGTGTGTGTGTGTGTGTGTGTGTGTGTGTGTGTGTGTGTGTGTGTGTGTGTGTGTGTGTGTGTGTGTGTGTGTTACTCAGTTACTTGTTCGTCAAGGGGAATCCACGCAATGCGAGCTAAGCTCATTATTATCGCGCCTCCTTAACTGGTAATGTATTGCGTGAAATGCATGTTAAGTGTTTTATGTACTGTTGGAATGGCTGTGGATGTGTGTGTAGTCTGTATTTAGCCAATTGGCGACATAGGAAACAGAGGCTTAGGGTGGATCTGTATGGTACCATTCTCACTATAGACGGTACCGTCTCGCCCGAAGGCTTAGGTAGCCATCAGCTTAGGTGAACCATATGATACCCATCTCGCCTTGTACCATTTTTGCCAACCCCAGATGGGACGTCACAACGTCGTCCACTTATTCCAGGTACCTATTTACAGCTAGGTGAACTGAGGCTAACACATGAAAGGAGACAAGCCCAATTTGTCTCCGCCCGGCCGGGGATTGAACCCCCGACCCCTCGTGTGTGAGACGAGAGCTCTACCTACTAGGCTACGGGCTGTGTGTGTGTGTGTGTGTGTGTGTGTGTGTGTGCGCGTGTGTGTGTGTATGTGTGTGTGTGTGTGGCAAGTAATATTCGTTTACATTTTTCGGCAAGATGAATTGGCTATAATATACTCGTATACTAACTACTCCGATTGTAATCGTACGAGGTGGTTGTGGTGATAGTGGTGGTGGTGGTGGTGATAATGGTGGTGGTGGTGGTTGTGGGGATAGTGGTGGTGGTGGTGGTTGTGGTGATAGTGGTGGTGGTGATAGTGGTAGTGGTGGTGGTGGTGGTTGTGGGGATAGTGGTGGTGGTGGTGGTTGTGATGATAGCGGTGGTGGTGGTTGTGGTGATAGTGGTGGTGGTGGTCGTGATAGTTGTGGTGGTAGTGATAGTGGTGGTGGTGGTGGTGGTGATAGTGGTAGTGGTGGTGGTGGTTGTGGTGATATGGGTAGCGGTTGTGGTAATAGTGGTAGTGGTGGTTGTAGTAGTTGTGGTGATAGTAGTTTTGGTGGTGGTGTTGATAGTGGTTGTGGTGATGGTAGTGGTGGTGGTGATAGTGGTTGTGGTTATGGTACCAGTGATGGTGGTACTGGTGGTGGTGATAGTAATGGTAGGTGGTGGTGCTAGTGGTTGGTTGTGGTGCTAGTGGTTGGTTGTGGTGCTAGTGGTTGGTTGTGGTGCTAGTGGTTGTGGTTATGGTAGCAGTAATGGTGGTACTGGTGGTGGTGATGGTAATGGTAGGTGGTGGTGCTAGTGGTTGGTTGTGGTGCTAGTGGTTGTGGTTATGGTAGCAGTAATGGTGGTGCTAGTGATGGTGATGGTAATGGTAGGTGGTGGTGCTAGTGGTTGGTTGTGGTGCTAGTGGTTGGTTGTGGTGATAGTAGTTGTGGTTATGGTAGCAGTAATGGTGGTAC
>JBAKBP010026538.1:0-31545 GCA_037953745.1 Lithodes maja | reverse complement strand
CTCCCCTTCTCCCATGCTAGTTTGCACATTTTCCATACCCATTCGATCACTATCTCACCACCATACCTCAACATTTCCCCACACACTCCATCTGTTCCTGGTGCTTTCCCCAACTTCACTCTTTTCATGGCTTCTCACACTTCTGACCTCCTGATCCCCACCTCCTCCTCCACTACTTCTCTTCTTCTCCCTCCCATACCATATCCAGCTATGTTTGCTGGCTCTTCATTCCTTACATTTAGCAACTCATTGAAGTACTCCCTCCATCTTTCGACTCTCTCTTGCTTCTCGGCTAGCATTCTCCCATTCTTATCTTTCACACCCTTACTGTTTCCCTTGCTACCTTCCCTAACTTTCTTGACTACTTTCCAGAACAGTTTCTTACTCTCCCTCCATTTTACACTCAGATTCCTTCCAAATTCCTCAGCTACTCTTCTCTTACTTTCCTTCACTACTCTCTTCACCACCCTCTTACTCTCCACGTACCTCGCTCGTTTCTGTGTCTCGAAATCTTCATTCCCTCTACTACCCAACCACTCTATACAGTATATGCTTTCTTCTTTTCTGCCACAGCTATTATTACCTCTTCTGTCCACCATGCTGTACCTTTCACTCCCCTCCCTCTTCTCCTCACTCCACACACCTCCTCACATGCTGCACAGATCTCATCCTTAAACACCTTGCTCATCTCCTCCACTTCCTCCATAACTTCCAGGTCGAACCCACCTAGTCGTCTTTCCACTGCTCTCCTGTACTCCTCCCTTCCTTCCTCCTTCCTGACTCTCCACCCTCCTCACCATTCCACCCTCCTCTCGCCTCCCTCCAGCTCTCCTCACCCACTTCTTTTGTATCCTAACCTTAGCTACCACTACATAATGATCAGACAGACCCCCTCCAATACCCCTATACACCCTTGCATTCATCACAGATTTCTTCATTCGTTCATCCACACATACATAATCAATCAATGACTTTCGTTCCACCACTGTCTCATCCTCCATCATCCACACCCGTTTCCACGTGTACCTGTGGATCATTCTGTGTCGGAAGAAGGTGTTGGCTATCCACAGCCTCCTCCCCACACATACGTCCACAAGTGCACTACCATTCCCATTCACCTCTGATGGTACCCCCACCCTCCCACCATTCCCTCAACTTTCCTATCGCCCACCTTACCATTCATATCTCCAATCAGAAATATTCTTTCGTTCTTGTCAAACTTTTCCAGGCATGCCTCCACATTCATCCAGAACTCCTCTTTCTTTCAAGTTTATCCTCTGTCGGGGCATACACACACACAATCACCCACATTTGTATTCCTATTTTTATTCTCACTCACACAATCCTTGAAACAGACCCACACTCTCTTACACATTCCTTCCATTTGTTACCTATAAACAAACACGCACCTTCTCTCGATGTTCCTTCACTCACTCCAGCACACACACCCATTCCACACTCCCACTCTCTCACATCTGAACCTTTCCATTTGGTCTCTGTCATTCCACATACATCCAGCCTGGCATTCACTAGAACTTCCAGAACCTCTCTCTCTTTTGTGCCATCATTCATGCCACTAACATTCCATGTAGTCATTCTCAGAATGTCCGAAGGAATGTCCTTAGTCGGTCGTGGTTCGTCAACATAGGTTCCGTCCGCATCCGAGGCTGTTCGTTCGTTTTTCTTTGCTTAGGTATTTTTTTCGGGAGGGGGTCGCAAGCCCACCGACCCAACGTCTTTAGTCGCCTCTTAGGACACACGCAGACGGCACGTGGGGCATATTCTATTCCCTTACCCCCATTGTTCACCCTGTTATTTGTTCTCTTGTTTCCACTGTTCACACCATTATTAATTTTGTTCTCTTGGTTATCTCCCTGTCCACATCTTTATCATTATTTCTTCTCGTATTTTTCTCCTCATTTTCCACATTTCCCATTCTGACGTTTTTTTTTTCTTTTTATTTATTTGTTTGCCTCTCGATATTATTCCCGTCGACGCTGTCTTTATCTTGACGATGCTACCAATTTAAGGGGAGGCAGACCGTTTTGCTGGACCCCCTTCTCCCTAATGTTTAGCCCCACTAGTTTGGAGATTATAAGACGTTCGGCCCTTTAGTTTGGCGATTTTAACACCTTTCGCCCCATTTCGTTGTCAATTTTAAGACTTTTCATGCCATTTAGGTGTCGATTTTTTCCTGGCGAGCGCTAGTGAGCCTGGAATTTTAAGAGGAATCGGCCTTCGGCCGGGACATTTTTCTACCAAAAATGTACAAATTTATCTTGAAGGGGGGTCTAGGGGGGGTTTTCTAAGCTTGATGGAGGTCTAGGGAGGAAACTAAAGAAAATATATGAAAACATGAATTAATAGACCAAACAAACGGCCAGTGTCCCCTTAATGTTCTGCCACGCATCATGGTATATATATATATATATAGATATATATATATATATATAGCCGTTATTACCACTCACCCGTCCACATTTTCGATTGTTATTTTTTACATTGTTTTAGTTGGAACGTATCCATTTTTACTTTGTCAATATTTTATTAATTTCCCCACAACACCAACCACCTCCAATGAAATTAATGAAAGCATATATGTGATCCACTTATATATGTGATCAGAGTTTAATATATATATATATATATATATTTTTTTTTTTTTTATACACTGGACTGGGCTCTGTATTGACTCGTTTTGGCATTTTTTCATATACAGTAGTTCAAATCTTTAAGTTTCGTAGCTCTGTCTTAATTCATGTTTCGTTATATAATTCTTGTTAGTACCGGTACAGTTATATAGTATTCTCTTGATTTCATGTACGGTACAAATCCAGCAATGGTTTGTAATTTTCATCCCCCCCCCCCCCCCCCCCCCCGACCACCTAGTAGGGACTGTAAGGTCTGTGTGGTCTGGGGAGCTGTGTAACTCTCTCTCTCTCTCTCTCTCTCTCTCTCCTCTCCTATTCTCCCACCAGACTCTCTTCTTGCGAGTTACGTTGTTTTTCTTTACTTTTCTTTCCCAGTTCTGAAGTCGCTTAAGGGAGCCCACCTCGCTTTTTTTTTTTCTCTTTCTCTCCCTCTCTCTTTGGCTCATATATCCATTCGGCCCCATTCAGCCTACTGTTTTAAGACGTTTACCCCCTCCAGGTGTCAATATTTTCCTGGCGAGCGGTAGCGAGCCAGCATATATATATTTTAGTTTTGACAGCAAGCTAAATGTGTACATTTTTCGATAGAAAAATGTCTCCGGCGAAGCCGGATTTCTCCATACAATGCTGGCTCGCTATCGCTCGCCAGGATGAAATCGACACCTGGATGGAGATAAGCGTCTTAAAACAGTTGGCTAAATGAGGCCGAATGGATACAAGCCAGGGAAAGAGAGAAGGAGTGAAAGATAAAAAAGCCAGTGACCCCCTTAATGCGGCTTGTACTCTACAATATCCTGGACTTGCCACCCCTCTACCCTTTATTTAAGCTAGTGTATGCTGTATATATCACTATAGTCTATGTTTTTCCAGCTGAGGACAAATTGTCATGTTTCTATCTGTGTTACTCAGCTATTTTGTAGCGAAATATGTTTAATAATGAAAACTTGGCATTAATACGACACACAGCCATAATAGTTTCAAATATTTCCATTAAGTATTGAGAAATCAGCTACTAAGGGATTCAATTTACCATCAACTGGAAACAAAAATAAGAGTATAGTTATTTCAGCTTGTATTATGTGATGGTTGGATAAGGTCGGCGTAAATGCGTATGTTATCTATTTCATTAATGTTACTTACCCCATTAGTCATACTCTTATCATTAATTCCTTGCGCTCTCTCTCTCTCTCTCTCTCTCTCTCGATCTGTCTGTCTGTCTGTCTGTCTATTATATATATATCCGATTTAATTCTTATTCTGTTTTAGCAAGTTACCCCTTCTCCCCAGCCTGGGTCTACCTGAAGTATTTTCCCTTCACCAAAAATACAACTGTTGAGAGAGAGAGAGAGAGAGAGAGAGAGAGAGAGGCGAAGGATTAAAAAGATACACAGAGCGAAAACGGGTATATGTATTAGAGAGAGAGAGCGCGAGAGAAATGCGAAGGATTAAAATGATACACAGAGAGCGAAAACGGGTATATGTATTGAAGAAAAGAGAGAGAGGGAGAGAGAGAGAGAGAGAGAGAGAGAGAGAGAGAGAGAGTAAGAGTGAGACAGACAGACAGGCAGAGAGCTAGACGAGGAGGAGACGACGGATGCTAATAACCTGAAAAGTTAGGGGACAAGAGTCAGACTGGGGGTTTAATGAGACCGGGACGGGAGGGGGATGTTGGGAGGTGCAGGATAGGTGCTTGGAGGAGAGGAGATGTGCTGTGTGTGTCTGCTTATAGTTTTATAGTTGTTTTGTGTTTGTTTTCTTATGTTTTAGTTTCCATAGTAGACCTCCATCAATATGTAAACACCAAAATAGACCCCCCCGCCCCCTATTAATTAATGTATTTATTTCAAGATAAATTTGTATAGTTTATACATTTTTCGGTAGAAGAATGTCCCGGCCGAATGCCGGTTTCTCTTAAATTTGTACAGGCTCGCTATCGCTCGCCAGGAAAAAAATCGACACTTAAATGGCACGAAAGGTCTTAAAATTGCTAAAAGAGATTATGTACTGTGTGTCTTGGAGATCTGCTGAAAGGTTTGGAGAAGAGAATATCTACCTTGTGTGCCACTAACCTAACCTAACCTAACCTAACCGTATTGGTTGATTTGCCACTGGTTGAGAGCTACTGGTTGAAATGGTCTACCGGTTGAGTTGACCGGTCACCGTGCCGCGGAGATCTGCTTAAGGGGGTCACCGGCTTTTGTTTGATCTTTCTCTCCTTTTCTCTCTTTCCCTGGCTTGTATCCATTCGGCCCCATTCAGCCACCTGTTTTAAGACGTTTATCCCCATCCAGGTGTTGATTTCTTCCTGGCGAGCGATAGCGAGCCAGCGTTGTATGGAGAAATCCGGCTTCGCCGGAGGGATTTTTCTATCGAAAAATGTACAAATTTAGCATTCTGTGAAACAAAAATATATATATGCTGGCTCGCTACCGCTCGCTAGGTAAATATTGACACCTGGAAACGTCTTAAAACAGTAGGCTGAATGGGGCCGAATGGATACAAGCCAAATAAAGAGGGAGAGAAAGAGACTCAAAGGGTTACCCACAATTTCAGTAAACCCTGTGAATAACAAGAGTCCTTCATAAACTGCATAGAATCGTCTTGGTTTAGCCAACATCAGAGTTAAAAAGACATCACGGTGTTGTGAGATTCATTCTTATAACATTACCCGGTACCATTCATGAATGAAACAATATGGTCAACTTATATGTTAACGGGAGGCAGTTAGTTTTAAGGGGAGGCAGTTAGTTTTAAGGGGAGGCAGTTAGTTTTAAGGGGAGGCAGTTAGTTTTAAGGGGAGGCAGTTAGTTTTAAGGGGAGGCAGTTAGTTTTAAGGGGAGGCAGTTAGTTTTAAGGGGAGGCAGTTAGTTTTAAGGGGAGGCAGTTAGTTTTAAGGGGAGGCAGTTAGTTTTAAGGGGAGGCAGTTAGTTTTAAGGGGAGGCAGTTAGTTTTAAGGGGAGGCAGTTAGTTTTAAGGGGAGGCAGTTAGTTTTAAGGGGAGGCAGTTAGTTTTAAGGGGAGGCAGTTAGTTTTAAGGGAGGCAGTTAGTTTTTCGAGTCCTCCTCCTCCCTCATATTTAGCCTTATTAGTTATGAGATTTCAAGACATTCGGCCCATTAGTTTGGCGATGTTCAGACCTTTTGCCCCATTTCTTTGCCAACATTAAGAACTTTCGTGCCATTTAGGTGTCGATTTGTTTTCCTGGCGAGCGATAGCGAGCCTGTATTTCAAGAGGAATCGGCCTTCGGTCGGGACATTTTTCTACCGAGAAATGTACAAATTTATCTTGAGGGGTGTATAGGGGGTGTATAGGGGGTGTATAGGGGGTGTTTTTCTAAACTTGAGGGAGGTCTAGCGAGGAAACTAAAAAAAAGAATTAGAGGTTTAGAGGTTTAGAGAGCAAACTAAACCCCTTCCTTAAACCATTGAGCCGAACCAGTAAATTATGCTGCACAACACCGTCTGAGCTCCCTTAATATTGATGACACACTGGTCCACACAAAGTCTTCATTGATCAGCGTTCGGTCCCTCAGTATTTGCTCGACATGGTTAAGACCCCTCGCCCCCCCCCCCCCCTTTCCAACAGCATAGGAACCTCTGCCCCTTCTTCTTAAGGGGGGATAGGCATATTTATTTGTTCATTTATGTCCCTATTTATTATTATATTAGTTTCCTCCCTAGACCTCCATCAAGTTTAAAAAACACCCGTCCAAGATCCTCCTTCAAGATAAACTTGTACATTTTTCGATAGAAAAATGTCCCGGCCGAAGGCCGGCCTTTCTTAAAATACAGGCTCGCTTTCGTTCGCCAGGACAAAATTGACACCTAAATGGAGTCTTAATTTTTACAAAGAAATGGGGTGAAAGGTCTAAAATCGCCAAACTAATGAGCCTAACGTCTTGGTATCTGAAAACTAATGAGGGCAAAACATGAGGGAGAAGGTGAACCAGAAAACAGACCTCCTCCCCCCCCCCCCCCCTCTCTCCTGGTAGTGCTGGGGGTGTCTGCTCTGGGAAAGTTGTGGGTCTGCTTATATTCGTCATGTGGCCCCCCCCACCCCCCCACCCCCCCGTTTTTGGCCAGAGAAGATGCGACGGGGGGGGGGGGGGGTGCATTGTGTGTGAGAGAGGCGCCCCCTCTGAACCTCCCCTCTAGACCCCTTAACCCCCAACTGAACCCCCCCCCCCCCTGACCCCTTCTGAACCCCCTCCCCTCTAGACCCCCCATCTAACCCATTGGCCCCAATGACCCCCCCTCTGACCCCCTCTGACCTTTATTGATGAGCTGCCCTTTGTGTCGGCGGCTGGGGGTACTAGATGGGCGGGGGGGGGGGGGGGGGGACGCGACTGCCGATTTTTTTTTTTTTTAACTTTTTTCCTAAACTTCTTTTAGTCCGAGACACACGAGCGTTTTTTTCCTGGTTACTTTCGGCACGTCATCTTTAATTATGGCAGCTCCTTTCCAATGGCATCGGCAAATATACTGGCATTAGCTTTATGTATGCCTTTTTTGCTTTCTATATATGAAAACATACCGAGTATAGTTTGTTCCTCACTGTATAAGTGGGCTTAAACTGATTTCTCTTCCGTCTCTTGTATGCCATCAAACCCCCCCCCCCCCCCCCCCCCCCCCGGACCATATGTTTAGCCTTATAAACCTGGGATACATTTTCAAGAAGTCCACTATTTGTCTCCGTATTTCTCATTTCGGTTTTATCTACGTCAACTTTATCTTCTCGCTATTCTAATCATATCATGAAATTCCTATATTGTTGAACATGTTTATACTTGTAAATGCACTTCTGACAATGCAGAATTTCCCCGGAAACAGAACCACGAGTCTACACCAGAAGGAAAGTGAGAATTCTGCGGGTAATGCACAAGTCGTGTATTTTGCCAAGGATTAGATTCCACCGAAAATGCAAGAGCTGGAGCTTCTGCCTGACATGGTGGTGGTGGGAAGCCAGGCCACGGGTTGGGAAGCTGGGTCGACACATCCCAGACACCACAGATATATACATGGTGGTGGTGGGAAGCCAGGCCACGGGTTGTGAAGCTGGGTCGACACATCCCAGACACCACAGATATATACATGGTGGTGGTGGGAAGCCAGGCCACGG
This sequence comes from Lithodes maja, assembly GCA_037953745.1. Taxonomy (NCBI): domain Eukaryota; kingdom Metazoa; phylum Arthropoda; class Malacostraca; order Decapoda; family Lithodidae; genus Lithodes; species Lithodes maja. The sequence continues at coordinate 23,776 of JBAKBP010026538.1, read as the reverse complement.
GTTGGGAAGCTGGGTCGACACATCCCAGACACCACAGATATATACATGGTGGTGGTGGGAAGCCAGGCCACGGGTTGGGAAGCTGGGTCGACACATCCCAGACACCACAGATATATACATGGTGGTGGTGGGAAGCCAGGCCACGGGTTGGGAAGCTGGGTCGACACATCCCAGACACCACAGATATATACATGGTGGTGGTGGGAAGCCAGGCCACGGGTTGGGAAGCTGGGTCGACACATCCCAGACACCACAGATATATACATGGTGGTGGTGGGAAGCCAGGCCACGGGTTGGGAAGCTGGGTCGACACATCCCAGACACCACAGATATATACAACAACACCAACAAACACCAGCATCTATATCTATCTATCTATCTATCACGGGTTCGGAAGCTGGGTCGACACATCCCAGACACCACAGATATATACAACAACACCATCAAACACCAGCATCTATATCTATCTATCTATCTATCACGGGTTCGGAAGCGGGGTCGACCGCCAGCAGATCCCAGACACCACAGATATATACAACAACACCATCAAACACCAGCATCTATATCTATCTATCTATCTATCACGGGTTCGGAAGCGGGGTCGACCGCCAGCAGATCCCAGACACCACAGATATATACAACAACACCAACAAACACCAGCATCTATATCTATCTATCTATCTATCACGGGTTGGGAAGCTGGGTCGACACATCCCAGACACCACAGATATATACAACACCAACAAACACCAGCATCTATATCTATCTATCTATCTATCACGGGTTGGGAAGCTGGGTCGACCGCCAGCAGATCCCAGACACCACAGATATATACAACACCAACACACACCAACAGGTCTAACAATATTATACACTGCATATATATATAACAAAATGAGACTCAGGCATTATAAACAGCAAAGTTCGAAATATGATGCATATACAAATCCAGAAATTTTGCCAAATAAATGTTGATTATCGAATTTTGACTAAAAAATGGTCTCGTGTGATACCGGCTTAAAGGGTGCAGCGTGGCTCAATACCCAGACAAGTGTGCCATGGTCTGTGCTTCCCTGCTGACAGACAAACACTGTGGTGGTGGTGGTGGTAGTGGTGGAGGTGGTGGGGGGATGGTGATGGTACAAAGGTACAAAGGAGTACAAAGGAAATCAAGCAACAACAGGTCTAGTGACCGTTCTAGGCTGCTTGTCCTCCAAAACACTGAGGATCAAGTGTCCAAACAGTGGTTTAGAGTGGGTAAGGGAACATTGGAAAGGGAACTACTGCCCTGGAACTAATGTCCGTGGCAGGATTGGGAAGCTAGTAGGGGACAGATGGGTTAGTTACTGAGGGGAGGATAAAATAAAGTTATTCATTTACAAACGCAGTCAGTCGCGGGTTTGATGCAAGATATTTGTCTAGGCGAAGTTTGAATGAATCAACGGTGCTGCAGTCTATAACATCTCGGGGAAGCCCATTCCATAAGTTGACAACTCGAATGAAGAAGACATTTTAGCTTCGTGTGAGTTAAAAGATTTACCAATAATTTTGCACCCTTTCCCCGCGTGTAATTAGATTGGTCGATAGTGAAATACTTACTACAGTTGATATTGTCGATGCCTTTGATGATTTTGAACACTTGAATTAAGTCGCCTCTTAATCTGCGCTGGGTTAAAGGAAATAGGTTTAATTCTCTAAGACGCTCTTCGTATGGTTTGTTCTTTAGGCTAGGTATCATTTTGGTAACTCTACGTTGAACTCGTTCTAGCTTGTTTATATCTTTTTGGTAATAAGGGCACCAGGATTGAACGCAGTATTCCAGAAGAGGGCGGACTAAGGAATTGTAAAGGGTTAGGATAACGTCTTTGGATTTATGCTCAAATGACCTGCCTATAAAGCCAATTATTTTGTTTGCATTCTTAACAACTTCTGAACATTATTGACTCGGGTTTAGGTGACTCGATATTGTTACTCCCAGATCGGTTTCTCTGTTTACATTCTTAAGCTGAGTGCCATTCATCAAATAGTTTGCTTTCTCATTTTGGTATCCGATATGTAGTACTTTACATTTATCCGCATTGAAACTCATTTGCCAAATTTGGGCCCAACATGACAACTTATCTAGATTGTGTTGCATATCGTCAACTTGTTCTTTTGAGAGTACGCTATTTGCAATTTTTGTATCGTCAGCAAATTTTGAGATTGTACAGGTGAGACCCTCATCTACAGTATGTCGTTGATGTAAATTAGAAAGAGAATTGGTCCTAGTACCGATCCCTGGGGTACCCCGCTACTTACATTGGTGGTGGTGGTGGATGTGGTGGTGGTGGTGGTGGTGGTGGTGGTGATTATTATTGTTGTTGTTGCTGTTCCCCAGGCTGCCTGGCCGAACAGCCCCAAGGCCCCGAGCAAGGCCAAGGCCATAACCGAGCGCCCCCACAGAACCCTCTTTGCCTACCACAATAAAGCCTGAGTGACTGAAGCCACTCCAAGGCGGGGAGCTGAAGAGAGTGTAGAAATGCCCGGGAAATCAAAGCCCCACCCAGGGCCCTGTGCCCCTCAGCAATTATGAAGGGAATGTTGAGGGGTAAAGGAAAAATATGACGATATGACGCTTTGGCTCCCAATCTGGTGGTGATGGTTGTCACATTCACTACAAGACACACACTCTACACCTACAACATTTTCTAGACGCTTTACTGCATCCTCCCATGGGTAGCTCAGGGGCACATTCTTTATATATGTCTGAATAAAGAATAACTTGGAATGGCTCCTGTCGATTACATGATTAACTCCAGGGTATATATATATATATATATATATATATACATACTGTATATATACTCGAACCACCCACAGAGAGAGAGAAGGAGAGAGAGAGAGAATATTTACCCTTCTATTGTCTTACTCTCGTGTTTTACAATCTTGCTCATTCTATACAACTTGTCGAAGGAAATTTTGCGCCACGTATTTTGTTTGAAGTGGAGAGACACATCCGGACAAGGCAAAAGGTGACGTGTTTTCCCGAGAGTGCTATAAGAATAATCTACAGCCTCACTATCTCTCAGTTAACCCTTTGAGTACCAGCGACGTGTGTTATCTTTTACTCTAGGTATATTTAGACGATATTAAGCAGCTTAGGAAGGATCTGTGGTAGTTTAAAGGGTTGGTTGAGATAGTTTGAAGTCTTCTTATTGACGATATTATGCAGCTTCGGAAGGATCTCTGGTAGTTAAAAGGTTTGGTTGAGATAGTTTGAAGCCTTATTATTACTATAGGTCCTTCCTAATCTGAATAAACTCTTATAATAGTTGCCACAATATAAAGAAAAAGATGACGTGTTTTCCCGAGAGTACTGTAGGGCACTTCAGCCTCACTAGCTCCCAGTTAAGGGGATACTGTTTGGTTTTTGGTCTACATATTTACGTTTTTATTTATGTTTGGGTTTCCTCGCCCCTCTAGTTTTCATATTATAAGACGTTCGGCCTCCCCCCTTCAAGATAAATTTGTACATTTTTCGATAGAAAAATGTCCCGGCCGAAGACCGGTTCCTCTTAAATTTACAGGATCGCTATCGCTCGCCAGGAAAAAATAGACACCTAAATGGCACGATTCTTGAAATTGATAACGAAATGGGGCGAAAGGTATTAAAATCGCCAAACTAATGGAAGACACGTCTTAAAATATCAAAACTAATATGCTAAACACGAGGGAGAAGGGGGTCTATAAAAAGCGAGTAGTACCCCCTTGAGGGAGATTCACATACCTTTTTCTAGCATTTATATCTCGGAAAACTCAGGCCTGGCGGCTTCTGAATTCAATATTTCATCCAACTGCAACATTGTCATTCTCAAGGGAGGTTTGGTGGAGTGGTCATGCCACTGGACTGGTAATCCAATGGTCCCGGGTTCGAATCTCGATGTATCAATGGGAAGATATTATAGGGATGGAATTTGTGCTGTACCTAGTATCAGTGCATTAGCACGAAGCCCACTGAAACGCCAAGAAAATACCCTCATTGCTCCCTGATTAAATAGTACTGTATGAATATTACCATAGGCTATTCAAAATATGCTACAGGGGGACAATGCCTAGTGAGTTAATTGCTCAATAGGTGACGTTCTGAGAGTAAGGGTCCGAGCCTAGGGGGTGGGAAAGTGAAGCTCTGGGGCGAGGCAGCTCCAGTTTCCCCGCTACACCTTCATCAAGCCTAAAAAAAAAGCACTCCTTAGATAAATTTTTACATTTTTCGATAGAAAATGTTCCATATTACAGGCTTGCTATGGCTAGCCACGAAAAAACCAGACACCTAAATTGCTCGAAAGGTCTTAATTTGACAAACAAATGCGGCAAAAGGTCACAAATTCACCAAACTAATGGGCCGAAATGAGAAGGGAGAGTCAGAAAAACCAACCGCACGATTCGTTATTGAAGTTTTGTTTTCTCTGGATTATACACAACCTGCCATCAAGGTTATCGGCGAACTTGTGAGTGCATATCCCAGCTGTCATTACGTTTGGCTTGCTCTGTGTTGTAATAATGTCTGTCAGATGTTGAATAGGGTGGGTAAGTGTGGGAACATGTTTGTATATTTCACTCGATATGAATAAATGAAGCTTAGATATTGCTGATACCAATTATTGATCCAAACATACTTGGTGCCGAGATAACACTTATTACAGTCGGGCTAATGAGTCATGTCTCGGCACCAATTATGTTTTGTATAATTATGTATATGTATTGAAGAAGAGAGAGAGAGAGAGAGAGAGAGAGAGAGAGAGAGAGAGAGAGAGAGAGGAGGTTAGAGCTAGAATGCGTTGCTATTAATCGAGAAGTATCGAAGTCGGCTGAGGGAACATAATTATGCAAGAGAGAGAGAGAGAGAGGCTGGTAGAGGACACACAAGGATGCTGGAGGTAGAGAGAGAGAGAGAGGTAGGGAGAGGGAGAAGTAGGGAGGGAAGAAGGAAGGGGATTAGTGTTGGCTCTCCCGTCGCTTCTATTGGATTTTATTTCCCGATATTTTGTTTCGTGGTGGGCCGTGGGAGATTGTGGCATGTGGGTGTGGGTGAGAGAGATGTAGGTGTGAGAATAGGGTGTGGGGGGGGAAGATAGGGTGTGGGTGTGGGGGGAAGATAGAGTGTGGGTGTGGGTGAGAGAGATGTAGGTGTGAGAATAGGGTGTGGGGGGAAGATAGGGTGTGGGTGTGGGGGGAAGATAGAGTGTGGGTGTGGGCTAGAGATATGGGCGAGAGGATAGAGATGTGGGTTGTCAGGGGAGTTATGGGGGAGAGGATAGGATGTGGGTGTGGGTGTGGGGGAAAGATGTGGGTTGCCAGGGGAGATATTGGTGTGAGTAGAGGGTGTGGGTGTGGGTGTGGGGGAGATATGGGTTTCAAAGGGCGCTATAGCAGAAAGGTAGATTAAAGGGACTGTGGATGTGTGCTGGAAATATGTGGATGTCTGGGGAAGTGATGTGGTTTCGGAAGGACAATAGGTGTGAGCCAGGATGTGGTTTTAAGGGGGAATGGGCGTAATTATTTCTTCCTTTATATATATTTTTTATCATTTCTTTAGTTTCCTCCCTAGACCTCCATCAAGCTTTAAAAATCACCCCCAATGACCCTCTTTCAAGATATATTTGTACATATTTCGATAGAAAAATGCACGGCCGAAGGCGGGTTCCTTCTAAATTACAGGTTGGCTATCGTTTGCCATGAAACATCGACACCTATAAATGGCACGAACAGTCTTACTATTGACAAAAAAAAAAAAAAATGGGGCGAAAGGTCTAAAAAACGCCAAACTAATGGGCCGAACGTCATGAAGTCTGAATACTAATGGGACTAAGCATGAGGAAGCTGGGGGACCAGAAAAACGACCGATCGCCCCTTAAATGGGAAAGATGTTATTTTGAAATATAGCTAGAATATAATTGAGAAGACGTCGCTGGTACAGTAGGGGTTAATTGTCAATGTTTTGTTATATTATAAAACCAGCTTGGGGCTATTTTTGCCGTTAATATTATTACATTTGACCACCTGCGAGTTTCAGGCTATAAGGAAGTTGGGGCCGTAAACATCGATATTAACATAACATAACATTAATACATGTCTAGAACCAGGCAACAAAGGCCATAAGGCACTAAAGCAGGAAACGGATAGTGTTAGAAGGAAAGGAAGTTAAATATCGTTAAGGAGTCTGAGAGAGGAAAGGAAAGCCATTACGTGGTCAACGGAAAAGAAAGGCGACTCTGAGAGGAGATCGCTAAGACAAGGACGACGACCAAGGGAAAATAGAAAGGGAAAAGAACGGCGACGGGCCGAAGAAAAGAGAGGACAGTCAAGGAAAATGTGAGAAATAGAAACCTGAACACCACACCGGGAGCAAAGAGGTGGAGGTGAGCGGGACATGAGGAAGGAGTGGGTAAGTCTGGTATGGCCAAGCCGAAGCCGGGCCAACGCAGTCTCCCAACGGCAAACACGGTGAGAGGGGTCAGCCCAGGCAGAAACGGAGGCCTTAACAGTGCGGAGCTTATTAGAGGAAAGAGAAGACCACATTGTTTGCTAGCACATGGCTAGGCACCCAACAAAATTGGACAACCTTTTTCCGAGCAGAGAGACTGACAAGCCAATCGTGGATGGCAAGAACCAACGGATGGACAGCAGGGAAAGACTGCAAGAGAAGAAGGGCACTGTAAGAGTCAGAAAAAAAGAGTAAAGGAGGAAGAAGGAAAGAAGCACATGAGACGGACGGCAAAGAAGATAGCATAAAGTTCGGCAGTCAGAACACCAGCTGGAGAAGGGAGAGAATACTGATAAGAACGAGAAGGAAAAAGGATGGCAAACCCGACGCCAGAAGACGAACGGGAGCCATCAGTGTAAACCGGGGTAGAAGAAGAATGCTGTGTAAGGTGGACAAGGAAACGAGAACAAAGAACTGAGGGCGGGGTAGAGGACTTAGAACAAGGAAAAATAGAGGGACACAAGGAAATACGAGGAAGGAGCCAGGGAGGATACTTACTGAGCCGGAGTGGAAGAACATGGAAGGGGGAAAACGAAGAATGAGAAAGTAAGGAATCCATACGAGAAAGGAAAGGGGGCCGAAGGCGAGAATGAGACGGAACAGGAACAGTAGGAAGAAGAGAGGTCTGCAAGGAAGGAAACTGAAGCGACCGGGCGTAGTACCGGAGAGAGAGAAGGGCCCGACGTCGGTACAAAGAAGGGACGCCGGATTCAGCATAGAGGCTTTCAACAGGGGAAGAGCGAAAAGCACCCAAGGCAAGACGTAAACCGAAATGGTGAACAGAGTCAAGTTTATGGAGGACTGTGTCGGAGGCTGATGAGTAAACCTGACAACCATAATCGAGTTTAGAAAGAACAAGGGCAACGTGAAGGCGAAGAAGGAGAGCACGGTCCGCACCCCAAGTGAGGTGGGACAGGGTCTGGAGGAGACGAAGACGGTGCAAAGCAGCAACCTTAACAGAGGAAAAATTAGCTGCCCAGTTAAGACGGGAATCAAAGACAAGACCCAAGAAGGTAGTCGAAGAGCGATAAGGTAAAACGGAACCATACAGTTCAAGAGAAGGACGCGGGATAACGTGGCGACGAGTGAAAGACATAGCACAAGATTTAGTCGTAGAAAAACGAAACCCGTGAGCAGTGGCCCATGACGAGGCAGCCACAATCGCTGATTGGATAAGGGAGCGTAACGCAACAATATCTGAGTCAGCCGCATAGATCGCAAAGTCTTCGACATATAAGGAGGACCTGACCGTAGCCGGAAGGGAAGAGATAATGCCATTAATGGCTATGAGAAAGAGGATAGTACTTAAAACGGAACCCTGAGGTACACCTTCTATCTGAGGGAATAACCGAGAAAACAAGGAATTCACCCGGACACGAAAAGAACGAGAAGAAAGGAAATTACGGATTAAGACGCCCATATTACCACGGACATGAAAAGAACGGAGTTGGCATAAAATATGATGTTTCCACGCGGAGTCGTACGCCTTCTCGAGATCGAAGAAAACAAGCAAGAACTGACTCATGGCGAGCAAAAGCAGACCGGACATAGGTCTCCAAACTAAGTAAAGGGTCGATAGCGGACCGAGCACGCCGAAAACCAAACTGGGTCGAAGACAAAAGCTGACGTGACTCGAGAAGCCACATCAGGCGGACATTAACCATCCGTTCAAACAGCTTGCATAAACAACTCGTCAAGACAATAGGCCGATAGTCTTGGGGCGAGAAACCCGACTTTCCAGGCTTAAGAAAAGGAATAGTAAGAGCAGAACTCCATGCAGGAGGGAAAACATCAGATGACCAAACCTTATTAAAAATAGCCAATAAAAATACCAAAGCCTCAGTGGAGAGATACTTAAGCATTAAATTATGGACGCCATCAAGACCCTCAGAAGTAGCCTTACAGGCACGAAGAGCGGAGAGCAACTCACGGGAAGAACACGGGGCGTTGTACGACTCTGCCGAAGACAGAGTGAAAACAACTGGAGAAGTCTCTGCGACGGCTTTAAGTGAATGAAATTCCAGGGGGAGATGAGAGCCACTACTGACCGAGCTAAAGTAAAGACCCAAACGATCGGCGACTGCCTCCGAGTCAGCAACAGACTCCCCATCAACATGAAGCACAGGAGAATGAGGAGGTAAATACTTGCCCGAAATCTTGCGAATGCGCTTCCAGACGGACTGAACAGGAGTAAAGGACGTAATGGAGGAAACATAGGACACCCAACTCTGACGTTTAGCAGACCTGACTGTGCGACGGAGGAAGGCAGACGCCTGACGAAAAAGTATAAAAGAACGATCATGAGCGGGAGTAAAACGCTTATGACGAAAGCTCTTCCAAGAAGCCCGTTTGACGCGAAGAGCCTTGGAGCAGTTCGGGGACCACCAAGGAACACATTTAGACGTAAAAGGACGGGAAGTCCGAGGAATAGAGACTAAGGCAGCACTCAAAACTGTGACTAGAAAAAAGGCTAGTAAATCATGTACAGATGAAAAATCAGACGGAGGTAAGGAAGGGATAGATAGTGAAGCAAAAGTAGACCAGTCCGCACGCTGGAAGCACCAACGAGGAGGACCAGGGACAGGAGAATAGGAGGTAGGAGAGAGCAGAACAAGGAAATGGTCGCTATAGAGAGAATCCTCCAAAACAGACCAATGAAAAAAAAGAGACAGGGAAGGGGAACACAAAGAAAGATCAAGACAAGAAAAAGAACGTGTTCTAGCATCAAAATGAGTCAGGGAACCAGTATTAAGGAGAAAGAGGTTATGATTAGTAATGAAAGACTCTAATGCACGACCACGTGAGGTAATGACAGAATCACCCCACAGGGTGTGCCTACAATTATAATCACCAAGCAATAAAAACGGAGGAGGCAGCCGAGCTAAAAACATGGTAAAAGAGCCAAAATCGACGGGAACAGAAGGAGAGAAATAAGAGAAACAACCGTAATCCAACGACCAAGAAAAACTCTAACAAAGGTGCAAGGGAGGGAAGTAGGGCAGGAAAACTCTTCATAAGGAACAGAGTGGTGAAGGAGAATACAAGTGTCTGAAAGAGAATGAGGAGAACTGATAAAACGGTAGCCAGGAACAGGAATCGGAGGAGAAAGAAGACCGAGTTTCCTGGAGACAGACAACCTTAGGGGAATGGGAAGAGAGTAAAAAACGCAAATCGTCTCTCTGAAGAGAAAAACTGCGAAGGTTCCATTGCAAAATGGACATACTAAAAACACTAAAAAGAAAGTACGAGAAAATAAGCTGTAAAAAGAGAGAATAAAAACGATATAAAAAATTATACAAACACATATCAGAGAGGCGGAACAAAAACACGCCTAACTAAAGAGGAACAAGGGAGGAAAAAGAAAAAAAAACAAAAAACAAAAAGAGAAGAAAGGAACGGAAAAATAGAAGAAAACAAAGAAAGGACAAAAAAGAGAAAACATCAACAAAAGTAACACACAAGTGGGAAGAAAACAGATACACTATAGACAACACAGACACACAAAATACAGCAAACAGCGGGAAAGATGCATACATACAAGAGGAAAGAAAGAGGGACAAAGAACAAGAAAAATGAGAACACACAGACTTATGTACAACGAAGAAAAGACTGATGAGGTGAACGGTGAGTAATAATGGAAGGAATGGGGGACGAGGAAGAACAAGGAGGGAAAGAAGATTGATAACCAGGTGGCATAGGGAGGCTGAATAGGGAAGGAGAAGAAGAGATAGGAGGGCTAGAGGGAGAGGGAGGAAGGGGCGAGGAGGGAGGGGGAAGGACGGGAGGATGAGGGTCGGGAGGATGAGGGTCGGGAGGATGAGGAACGGGAAGGAGAGGAACGGGAAGGAGAGGCCCGGGAGGGGGAAGGCCAGAGGAGGGAGGGAGAGTGGTAGGGGAAGGCGGGAGAGGGCTAGGGGGGAGCGTAGAAGGGATGGGATGAACGTCGGCAGAAACGGAAATAGGCGGCGGATGAGAAGAAAGAATATACTCCTCAATCTTGGTCAAAGATTCAAAGGATAAGTCTAAGGAATCGGGGGGTTGGACACAGGACGAAGAAAGAGGAGAAGGGGGGGAGGAAGGAGGGAGCTTTTTCTTCTTCCCACTGGGACTCTGGCTCCGCACACTGTGGAGGTGGTCCCTGCGTTTAGAAGAGGAGGCGGGAGAGGAAGAAAGGGAGGAACGGGGCAAATGTTTCGAAACTAGTTTGGTAGAGGAGGCAGGAAGCTGGGAGGGAATCTTGGAAGTACGAGACGAGGACGGAGGAAGAGAACGAGGAGGAGGCGTCGGACGAGAACGCTGGTGGATGGGGCGTTGAGACAAACCGGAAGAAGTGGAGCGAGGAAGAGTAGTGGAAGGAGGGGGGGGCGGAAGTAGGAGTAGAAGAGTTAAGAACAGAAAAAGAGTTAGATAAAGGGAGATAACACGATGAGACAGCCAAGGGGACGATGAGACAGCCAAGGGGACGGGGGAGACAGAAGAAACTGAAGGAGGAGAGGAAGAAGGGACAGACGACGGAACCGAAGAAGTAGAGGGAGAGGAGGACGAGGATGATGGAGGTGCAACGGGGGGGGGGGGGGAAAGTGGAGGAGACAGGAGGGTGAGATAGAACAGTTGAAAACGGATGAGGGGAGAAGCCCAGGCCGCGAGCAGCCTGACGAGCCGTAGAATGAGTAAGGCCGTGCAACGTCTTAAGGATCGTAACTTAAGACTCTAATTTGAAAACGGGACAATCTCGGGAATCAGCAGAATGGGAGCCCTGACAGTTTAGGCAGCATCGTATCGGAGACCGGCAGTCACCGACGAGATGGCCAGATTGTGCACAGCGTGGGCACCTAGGGCAGTCTGGAGCGGAAGAGCGACAGTACTTAACAGGATGCCCAAAGCGCCAGCAACCGCGACACTGCTGAGGACGAGGTAGGGACTCAGTGACGGCTAGGCGACTACCGCCGACAATAACGTGAGAAGGGAGAGGCCGACCATCGAACGTGATTTTGGCGATATTGGCGGGATGGCGGCGATTGGTGCGAGGTGGGATGGTGTAGCAGACAAGACTAACCACAACATGGTCTTGAGCAACAACAATAGACTTAATAAGGTCGGCACAGTCTGCGAACTGCCGACCACCGAGACGGATGGAAGGAGAGATCAGGACGGTACCCGTACAAGAGTTCAGTCTTTGGTCTTTAAGGGCTGGGATGGAAGTTCCGGAGAAGTCGACATTGGTCGACATAGCGGCAGCCTGACGTTCGTTCTGGACCGTAACGAGACGGGAGTCATCATGGGCGGGAGTGGAAGGTGACATCCCTGCCCACCTGCTGAAGGAGACGCAGGTGGAACAGGAGGTCATCTCCTGGCGAGGGAGCTGAGGCGGGGACTGAAAAGAACTTAATAAAGTCAGCAGGGCAAAGAGTGAGGATAAAGGGAGAACAGAAGAACGAGGGCGAGGAGCGGAAGTAACGGGAGGAAGAGGAAAAGAAGAAGAATGTGGAACGGGTGGAGATACGGTTCGAAAGTGACTATACGAGAGGAAGGGGAAGGAACCGAGGAAGTGGAGGAGGACGAGGGAAGAAGAGTGGAAGAGGAAGCAGAGGAGAGAGCGAATGGACGAATGGAAGAGGGCTGATCAGGTAGAACGGAGTGGGACACGGAAGAGGACAAAGGGGCAGGAACTGAGAGAGCGGCTAGGGAGGAAGCAAACGTAGAGGAGGTAGACGTGCCAAGAGAACTCGACACGACTAGGCTCGGAACTGTATGAGGAGCAGAGGTCAAATGGACGGTCACAGACAGTGCATGGGTCGGTAAAGGACCGGTATAGTGGTAGGCAAAGATCTACCACCAACTGTATAGTGGTAGGCAAAGATCTACCACCAACCGAGGAGAGGACGGGCAAGGAGGAAGGAGAGACAAACACATCAGCCGTATCATCACCAGCGCCGGTGATCGAAGATCCAGAAGAAGGCTCCATAAGACGAAGGTAACATGGTTCATCCCGGAGAAGCTCCACACCCACCACGGAGCCACAAATTAGAGGACAAGGTACATGCCCCAGGAGTCAAACCCGGATATACACCCCGACCCCTTTTGCCTAATGGGCGGTCAACTCGTCAGTATCGGGTCCAGTACAGAGGGCGAGATTTGACGATAAAAGATTCCCCTCGTGCGGGCACGTCAGGTACTACAGTTCTACGGGTGGAAGGGAACGCCGTAAACATTCACCCTCCACCAAAGCATAAAGAATAGTCCAGCCGGCAACGATAGAAGAAGGTGAAGTAAAAGAAAAGGAAAAAGGTAGAGGGGGGGGGGGGGGAAAGACAGAAAAGAGGTACCTCGCAGGCTTCTGGAAACCAACGAGGAGGAGGTCTTAGCCCACGAGGCCGGCGGGGCTCCAATCCTAAGAAGAGCTGTGGCCCCCCGAGGAACAGAGGTCACCGGCCACGCTTCAAGCCCGCCACACGACAAGGTGGCCCCTAACGGCGGGGACATCGATATTAAATATAAATACAATAATAAAGTAGATGTCTAATGGATAACACGTGTGTTGAATTTAGTTGTATGTATTTATAAATGTACTACAACCGCATTTTAGCTGGTAATTCTGCTAAATATCAATGTAAAAAACTCCAACTTCCTTATAGCCTGAAACTCGCAAGTGGATAATTCGAAGATATTAATAATACATAGTTTGAGCTGCTGTATTTTAGTGTACGTAATGTTAAGAACTATTGATTTGCCAAGCTAAAATGCGAAATTGCGTTTAAATTAAGGGGAGATTTCTACTTGGGATTCTTTTTCTTGACCCCTTTCCTCCTCATGTTTAACCCCATTCCTTTTGAGATTTCAAGACGTTCGCCCCATTAGTTAGTCAATTTTAAGAACCTTCGCCCCATTCCTGTCAATTTTAAGACCTAAATGGCACATTTAGGTGTCGATTTTTTCATGGCGACGATAGCGAGCCTGTAATCTAAGAGGAACCGGCCATTCTGTAAAAAAAATATCTAGAAAGGGGGTCTAAGGGGTTTAATTTTAAGCTTGATGGAGGTCTATAGAGGAAACAAAGATATATAAATGAATATATAAGTATATAGACCCGAAAAATAACCCGTCCCATTAACCCCTTCTGTACCGGCAACGTCTTTTTAATTTTATGTTAGCTATACTTAGACAACTTTATGCAGTTTAATAAGAGCCTCCAGCAGTTAACAAGCTTCAAACCTGCTCACTTAACCCTTTTTACTACCACAGATCCTTCTTAAGCTGCACAAAATCGTCTAAATATAGGTAGAAATAATATAAAAGACGTCGCCGGTACGGAAGGGGTTAAGCCAGAGAAGGAAGTTTGTGATCAGTTTAGCAATATTTTGGTTACCCTCCCCCCAGGGTGGAGTGTGGGGGGGGGGGGGGGGTACCAGGAGCGTAATCAGATATCCTCATAATTTTACAGTTGAATAATCTCGACTCTGAACGCTCACAAATTTGATATGGAGCTTCATGTTTTAAGCTGGTAGTTACCGAGTAAATAATTCTTCTAATTCTTCTAGTAAACATAACTCAGTCCGGTTTGTTCCAGATTTATCCTTATTAATACTATAATGCTTATACTGCCATTTATTGTTCCTAACTCCTTAATTTTAACGTTTGCAAAAATAGATTATGAATATCAAGATATTGTGTTGGGGGTCATCTGCTATAAGGCATGAATCATAAGCTAGTAAAATGTTCTTGGTTTTATCCGGGCTACTTAATATGTTGTGATTGTAGATGTTTAGACGTATCTTATAATTATAGGTACAGTGGAATTACCTATTATGTTTTGTTTTTCCTCCAAATAATCCGTAAGAATGTACACTCGACCAAAAAACAATCATTACACTAACGCTCTAAACATTCTGGAAGTGGGTCAACATTTTATGATAATACCTCACCGACGTATGTTTCACCCGATTCATTCCGTTCACACTAGATTATTTACAGCTCACCAGTGTAAAGATTGTTTTTTGGTCGAGTGAACACACATATGCAGAACACTAATGGGGCTAACCATGAGGGAGAAAGGTGTCCAGAAAAAACGACCCATCTGCCCTTAATTAGATATAAAGCGAGTCTTGTTTCCTTCCATTAAAACTTCTTGTGGGTGTCTGAGATGTCTGGGAAGCAGTGTTGCCAATCTAGCTACTTTCCCGCTAGATGTAAAGGTGTTTACTTCGATCTAGAGGCAATTTTTCATCTAGCGGCATGAATTCTAGCGATATTTTGGGAATTAGATCCCTTTTAGAGCGATATTCTAGAGATTGTGGTGATATTCTAGCGATATTTTGGAAATTTAAGCCCTTGTAGAGCAATATTATAAAGCTTATGGCATGATTCTAGCGTTATTTTGGAGATTTGAACCATTTTAGAGCGATATTCTAAAGCTTATGGCATGATGCTAGCGATTTTTAGAGATTTGAGCCATTTTAGAGCTATATTCTAGAGATTGTGATGATATTCTAGCGATATTTTGGAGATTTGAACCCTTTTAGAGCAATGTTCAGAGCTTATGACATGATTCTAGCGATATTTTGGAGATTTGAACCCTTTTAGAGCGATATTCTAGAGCTTCATGACATGATTCTAGCGATATTTTTGAGATATGAACCCATATAGAGCGATATATATTTTTTTTTTTGTGATTGAGGGAGGCAAAAGGCAGAATTGCCTATAGCGAGTGCCTCCCCCATAGTTGAAAGAGTGACAGGGCCAAAATCAAGGGACGATCGAGCCAAAATGCCTGGACACACGGAGTTTGAAGCAATTTAAGTCATAGGAAGAGGGAAAGACTAATTCTGGGAGAGAGTTCCAGAGCTCAGCTGTTGAGTAGAAGAAAGTTTGAGAGTAACGTTTCACTCTTGGGTTAGAGAGTTGCACAGAGCTCTAGAGCTTATGACATGATTCTAGCGATTTTTGGCATATATTGACTATGTAACGGACTTGATTTGGTAACACTAGTGGGACGCGAGAAAATAAAGGTCTCTCGGGAAACAGCCTGCCCAATACGCTTAGGGGAGGGGGTCACCGGCTTTTTTGTATCTTTCTCTCCTTTTCTCTCTTTCCCTGGCTTGTATCCATTCGGCCCCATTCAGCCAACTGTTTTAAGACGTTTATCCCCATCCAGGTGTCGATTTATTCCTGGCGAGCGATAGCGAGCCAGCATTATATGGAGAAATCCGGCTTCGCCGGAGAAATTTTTCTATCGAAAAATGTACAAATTTAGCTTGCTGTTAAAACAAAAATATATATATGCTGGCTCGCTACCGCTCGCCAGGAACATATCGACACCTGGATGGGGGTAAACGTCTTAAAACAGTAGGCTGAATGGGGCCGAATGGATACAAGCCAAAGAGAGCGGGAGAGAAAGAGAAAAAAAGCGAGGTGGGCTGCCTTCAAGTCACAGCCAAGTTTTTAATTAACGTCATCCTCCTCCTGACATTGGCCCACTACTATCACTACTACTACTACGACCTCTGCTACCACCACCACCACCACTACTTCCTCCACTACCACCACTTCCTCCATTACCACCACCACTTCCTCCACCACCACCACTTCCACCTCCTCCATTACCACCACTGCTTCTTCCACCACCACTTCCTCCAACACTATCCCTACCACCACCACCTCCTCCATTACCACCACCACCACTACTTCCTCCAACACTATCACCACCACCACCACCACCACTATCTCACATTTCACCACCCCTCCCAGCACAACTTCCTTCATCACACGTCCGGCTGTTACAGAGATTATTTTGTATGTGACATTTTAACTTCTTTATCAATACATAATAACCACAAAGTATGCAGCAATAACCTGTCACATTGAGTGTTATAATATATATTTTAGTTTCCATATGTATGTGCATAACAGTATACCTAGACTACCATACACCATCTTGTCTCCTCTACAGTCATTTTAATCTCGCTCAGTACTTCAATTGCAGGAAGTACTTTTGCATTTGGTTCCTCGTCTCAGACCTCCACCACCGATCCCTAGTCCAATCTCTCTCTCTCTCTCTCTCTCTCTCTCTCTCTCTCTCTCTCTCTCTCTCTCAAGTCTTATAGTACCAAGTTAGGGTACAGGTTGGGAGAGAGGTGTCCTGACCAGGATTCGAACCCACTCACCCCAGGTGTATGCTCTCCAAAATACACCTGGGGTGAGTGGGTTTGAATCCTGGTCAGGAGACCTCTCTCCCAACCTGTCCGTCATATCATTAGATATTAGGGTTACATTTGCCTGCATGAGTTCGCAACCACTACATGATTATGCGGGTTGCATAAAAAAAAATCAATTTCCTCCCACTCTTAAGGGGGATAGTTCACTTTTTGGGCGATTTTTGCATGTATTCATTATTTTCCTAGTTTCCTCCCCAAACCTCCATCAAATTTACAAAAACATCCATTAGATCCCTCTTCTAGAGTAACTTGTACATTTTTCGGTAGAAAAATGTCCCGGCCGAAGACCAATTCTCCAACATTACAAACTCACTATCGTTCGCCAGGGAAAAAATCGACACCTAAATAGCACGAAAGGTCTAAATATTGACGTAGAAATGGGGCGAAAGGTCTTATTAGCGACTAACTAATGGGGGCAAACATCTTAACATCTGAAAACTAATGGGGCTAAACATGAGGGAGAAAGTGGTCCCGAAAACCGGCCCATATCCCCTTAAGTCAAATTAAAGTGAGCATCTAGAGCCTGGCTAGCGGGCGGCGGGGGGGGGGGGGGGGTCACCGTTGTCAATTACCACCCGTGATGACTAGGTTAATGGCCGCTCTTACCTGTACGACAACTAGGTTAATGGCCGCTCTCACCTGTACGACAACTAGGTTAATGGCCGCTCTCACCTGTAAGACAACTAGGTTAATGGTCGCTCTCACCTGTAAGACAACTAGGTTAATGGCCGCTCTCACCTGTACGACAACTAGGTTAATGGCCGCTCTTACCTGTATGACAACTAGGTTAATGGCCGCTCTCACCTGTACGACAACTAGGTTAATGGCCGCTCTCACCTGTACGACAACTAGGTTAATGGCCGCTATTACCTGTACGACAACTAGGTTAATGGCCGTTCTCACCTGTACGACAACTAGGTTAATGGCCGCTCTTACCTGTACGACAACTAGGTTAATGGCCGCTCTCACCTGTACGACAACTAGGTTAATGGCCGCTCTTACCTGTACGACAACTAGGTTAATGGCCGCTCTCACCTGTACGACAACTAGGTTAATGGCCGCTCTCACCTGTACGACAACTAGGTTAATGGCCACTATTACCTGTACGACAACTAGGTTAATGGCCGCTCTCACCTGTACGACAACTAGGTTAATGGCCGCTCTCACCTGTACGACAACTAGGTTAATGGCCACTATTACCTGTACGACAACTAGGTTAATGGCCGTTCTCACCTGTACGACAACTAGGTTAATGGCCGCTCTCACCTGTACGACAACTAGGTTAATGGCCGCTCTCACCTGTACGACAACTAGGTTAATGGCCGCTCTTACCTGTACGACAACTAGGTTAATGGCCGCTCTCACCTGTACGACAACTAGGTTTATGGCCGCTCTTACCTGTACGACAACTAGGTTAATGACCGCTCTCACCTGTACGACAACTAGGTTAATGGCCGCTCTTACCTGTACGACAACTAGGTTAATGGCCGCTATTACCTGTACGACAACTAGGTTAATGGCCGCTCTCACCTGTACGACAACTAGGTTAATGGCCGCTCTTACCTGTACGACAACTAGGTTAATGACCGCTCTCACCTGTACGACAACTAGGTTAATGGCCGCTCTTACCTGTACGACAACTAGGTTAATGGCCGCTCTCACCTGTACGACAACTATATCAAGCCCAAGTTATCAAGTTAGGGTCCTGAGCCTCAAACTGCAGCTCCTGAGGGGGAAGTGGGGGGCTTGGGGGAGTGAGGAGACGGGGGGGGAGTGGGGTGGCTGAGGGGAGTGGGGAGGCTGAGGAGAGTGGGGAGGCTGAGGAGAGTGGAGAGGCTAGGGTGGGGAGGCTTGGGGTGAGTGGGGAGGCTGGGGGAGTGGGGAGACTGTGGGGAGTGGGGGGAGTTGGGAGACTTGGGGGAGTGAGAAGGCTGGGGGCTGGGGTGAGGAGGCTTGGGGATTGGGGAGGCTTGTGTAACAAGAGGGATTTTGAGAGGGAGTGATGTGGTGTGTGTTGGTTCACTATCTATGAAATGTGTGTGAGGGTTGAGTACATGTTGTTTAGTTCAAGTATGATCCTGTGAACTGAAACGCTAGCTACTGGAGGAGGAGGTTGGTGTAGCAACAGATGTGTGTTTGTGTGTGTGTGTGTGTTGGGGGGGTGGGTGGGCGGTCTAGTGTGTAAGTGTAGGTGTCGGTGTGTTATGTGTACCAGATTTTGTCTAGTGTGAAAGTCTAGGTGTCAGTGTATTATGTGTACCAGAGAGTGTCTTGTGTGTAAGTCTAGGTGTCAGTGTGTTATGTGTACCAGAGATTGTCTAGTGTGTAAGTCTAGGTGTCAGTGTGTTATGTGTACCAGAGATTGTCTAGTGTGTAAGTCTAAGTGTCAGTGTGTTATGTGTACCAGAGAGTGTCTTGTGTGTAAGTCTAAGTGTCAGTGTGTTGTGTGTACCAGAGAGTGTCTAGTGTGTAAGTCTAGGTGTCAGTGTGTTATGTGTACCAGAGAGTGTCTAGTGTGTAAGTCTAGGTGTCAGTGTGTTATGTGTACCAGAGAGTGTCTTATGTGTAAGTCTAGGTGTCAATGTGTTGTGTGTACCAGAGATTGTCTAGTGTGTAAGTCTAGGTGTCAGTGTGTTATGTGTACCAGAGAGTGTCTAGTGTGTAAGTCTAAGTGTCAGTGTGTTATGTGTACCAGAGAGTGTCTAGTGTGTAAGTCTAAGTGTCAGTGTGTTATGTGTACCAGAGAGTGTCTAGTATGTAAGTCTAGGTGTCAGTGTGTTATGTGTACCAGAGAATGTCTAGTGTGTAAGTCTAAGTGTCAGTGTGTTATGTGCACCAGAGATTGTCTAGTGTGTAAGTCTAGGTGTCAGTGTGTTATGTGCACCAGAGATTGTCTAGTGTGTAAGTCTAGGTGTCAGTGTGTTATATGTACCAGAGAGTGTCTAGTGTGTAAGTCTAGGTGCCAGTGTGTTATGTGTACCAGAGGTGTCTTATGTGTAAGTCTAGGTGTCAATGTGTTGTGTGTACCAGAGATTGTCTAGTGTGTAAGTCTAGGTGTCAGTGTGTTATGTGTACCAGAGAATGTCTAGTGTGTAAGTCTAAGTGTCAGTGTGTTATGTGCACCAGAGATTGTCTAGTGTGTAAGTCTAGGTGTCAGTGTGTTATGTGCACCAGAGATTGTCTAGTGTGTAAGTCTAGGTGTCAGTGTGTTATATGTACCAGAGAGTGTCTAGTGTGTAAGTCTAGGTGCCAGTGTGTTATGTGTACCAGAGGTGTCTTATGTGTAAGTCTAGGTGTCAATGTGTTGTGTGTACCAGAGATTGTCTAGTGTGTAAGTCTAGGTGTCAGTGTGTTATGTGTACCAGAGAGTGTCTAGTGTGTAAGTCTAAGTGTCAGTGTGTTATGTGTACCAGAGAGTGTCTAGTATGTAAGTCTAGGTGTCAGTGTGTTATATGTACCAGAGAGTGTCTAGTGTGTAAGTCTAAGTGTCAGTGTGTTATGTGTACCAGAGAGTGTCTAGTGTGTAAGTCTAGGTGTCAGTGTGTTATGTGTACCAGAGAGTGTCTAGTGTGTAAGTCTAAGTGTCAGTGTGTTATGTGTACCAGAGAGTGTCTAGTGTGTAAGTCTAGGTGTCAGTGTGTTATGTGTACCAGAGAGTGTCTAGTGTGTAAGTCTAGGTGTCAGTGTGTTATGTGTACGGAGAGTGTCTAGTGTGTAAGTCTAGGTGTCAGTGTGTTATGTGTACCAGAGAGTGTCTAGTGTGTAAGTCTAAGTGTCAGTGTGTTATGTGTACCAGAGAGTGTCTAGTGTGTAAGTCTAGGTGTCAGTGTGTTATGTGCACCAGAGATTGTCTAGTGTGTAAGTCTAAGTGTCAGTGTGTTATGTGTACCAGAGAGTGTCTAGTGTGTAAGTCTAAGTGTCAGTGTGTTATGTGTACCAGAGAGTGTCTAGTGTGTAAGTCTAGGTGTCAGTGTGTTATGTGTACCAGAGAGTGTCTAGTGTGTAAGTCTAAGTGTCGGTGTGTTATGTGTACCAGAAAGTGTGTAAGTCTAAGTGTCAGTGTGTTATGTGTACCCAGAGAGTGTCTAGTGGTGTAAGTCTAAGGGTCAGTGTGTTATGTGTACCGGAGAGTGTCTAGTGTGTAAGTCTAAGTATTGTTCGAGAGCATATACTCTGTTAACTTCAACTACGGTAAATTGACCACTTGCGAGTTTCAGGCTATAAGGAAGTTGGAGTTTTGTACATCAATATTTAGCAGAATTACCAGCTATAATATGGTTGTGGTACATTAATAAATACCTAAAACCAAATTCAACGTACTTCTTATCAATCAAAACCTACATTATTATTGCATTTCTGTTTTATATCGATGTTTCAGCTCCAACTTCCTTAAAGCCAGAAACTTGCAAGTGGTTAATTGCAAAGTTCCTATCAAGATTTCTAAGATATTTTGAAGATTATGTAGTGAAATACGGTGCTAATTGTATAAACCTGGTGTTAATATGATGCAGAGAATGAGTAGTTTCACATTTTGTCATCAAGTATCGAGACATTAGCTGCTAAGGGGTCCAATTTACCGCCAGCTGAAAAGAAACGGAGTATAGTGTGCAAGTCTAAAGCCGGTATCACACAAGCACTTTTTCCTCAACACTGGTCTGGCAGCTTATGAGGTCACATTTATAATATTTCTGGTTACCTAAATTAATCTACTATCGGTCTAGTTTCCGATACCAGTGTCAAATATTCCAGAAATGTTGCCAGAATTTTGTTGATTATTGAATGTTGACTATAAAAGCTCTCGTGTGATACCGGCTTTATTCTAAGTATAATTGGAGCCTATAGTCTAATCGCTGTAAGTAGGTGAGAATTCATGACTCTATCCTCTGTAACTACAAAATGGCAAGAGCACATTGGCTGTAAATTTCCACATCTATTCCTTGACTGACTCTTCCCAAATGGTAGACATATTAGCTCGATTACTCTAAGTCATTTTTGAGTTACAGAGTTAGAGGTCATGAATTCTGGCCTACTTACAGCGAATGGACTATAGTGTAGTGGGCCGGAGAGAAACCGTTAGTCGTCCTGGAGGAGAGTTAAGGGGAGATGAGTCCTTTTTCTGAATCCTTTCTCCTTCGTGTTTAGTTTTGAGATTTTAATATGTTCGGCCCATTAGCTTGGCGATGTTGATACCTTTCGCCCCATTTCGTTGTCAATTGTAAGACCTTTCGTGCCATTTAGGTGTCGATTTTTTACGGCGAGCGATAGCGAGCCTGTCATTATAAGACGAACCGGCATTCGGCCGGGACATTTTTCTACCGAAAAATGTACACATTTTTCTTGAAGGGGGTTCTAGGGGGTGTTTTTCTTTTTCTTTTCTAGGAAGGAAACTAATGAAACAATAATAAGATACCTAAATGAGCCAATAGAAAGACCCATCTCCCCTTAAGGGGGTTGGCAGTGAAGGGGCTGACGTGAACATCAAAGGTGGGACTAAACTAGGTGGGGGAGGGGGGGGGGGCCGGAACACTCGTTAAGGGGGGGTCACCGGCTTTTTTTGTCTTCTTTTTTCTCTCTTTACCTGGCTTGTATCCATTCGGCCCCATTCAGCCAACTGTTTTAAGACATTTATCCCCATACAGGTGTCGATTTCTTCCTGGCGAGCGATTGCGAGCCAGCATTGTATGGAGAAATCCGGCTTCGCCGGAGAAATTTTTCTATCGAAAAATGTACAAATTTAGCTTGCTGTCAATTTTTGTTTTATATATGCTGGCTTGCTACCGCTCGCCAGGAAAATATTGACACTGTGGATGGGAATAAATGTCCTAAAACAGTAGGCTGAATGGGGCCGACGTGAACATCAAAGGTGGGACTAAACTAGGTTGGGGGTGGCGGTAATGGGCCGGAACACTCGTTAAGGCGCTATACCCTCCTTTCCTTCCCATCAACCATCACTTCCTCCTCCATATTAACCCTTTCAGTACCAGCGACGTGGGTTATTCTAGTTATATTTAGACGATATTGTGCGGCTTAAGGAGGGATGGTTCACTTTTTGGCCGATTTTTGCAAGTATTCATTATTTTTCTAGTTTCCTCCCTAGACCTCCATCAAATTTTAAAAACACATGCATTTAGATCCCCCTTCTAGAATAATTTGTACATTTTTCGGTAGAAAAATTTCCCGGCCGAAGGCCGGTTCTTCCAACATTACAGGCTCACTATCGTTCGCCAGGGAAAACATTGACACCTAAATAGCACGAAAGGTCTAAATATTGACGAAGAAATGGGGAGAAAGGTTTTAAAATCAACTAACTAATGGAGCAAACATTTTAACATCGGAAAACTAATGGGGCTACACATGAGGGAGAAAGTGGTCCAAAAAAACGGCCCATCTCCTCTTAAGAAGGATCTGGGCTACTTAAAAGGGTTGGTGGAGATAGTTTGAAGTCTCATTATTGCTATTGGAAGGACGCCTGAGCTTAATTGAATCGTATAATAGTTATAATGGGTTAACACCAAGGAATTCCCTGGTGCTGAATGGGTTAACACCAAGGAATTCCCTGGTGCTGAATGGGTTAACACCAAGGAATTTCCCTGGTGCTGAATGGGTTAACAACAAGGAATTCCCTGGTGCTGAATGGGTTAACAACAAGGAATTCCCTGGTGCTGAATGGGTTAACAACAAGGAATTCCCTGGTGCTGAATGGGTTAACAACAAGGAATTCCCTGGTGCTGAATGGTTAACAACAAGGAATTCCCTGGTGCTGAATGGGTTAACAACAAGGAATTCCCTGGTGCTGAATGGGTTAACACAAGGAATTCCCTGGTGCTGAATGGGTTAACAACAGGAATTCCCTGGTGCTGAATGGGTTAACAACAAGGAATTCCCTGGTGCTTGAATGGGTTAACAACAAGGAATTCCCTGGTGCTGAATGGGTTAACAACAAGGAATTCCCTGGTGCTGGGGAATGGGTTAACAACAAGGAATTCCCTGGTGCTGAATGGGTTAACAAGCAAGGAGATTCCCTGGTGCTGGATGGTTTCTA
>JBAKBP010026537.1:0-31545 GCA_037953745.1 Lithodes maja | reverse complement strand
AGGAGATGGTTGTGGTGAAGGAAGAGGTCTTGGCTCTAAGGGAGGTTAATGTTAAAATTCAGAGGGAAGTGGATTTGATTAAAGACGAAAATCTAGCTTTCAAGCTTAGCCAAGAGGAAATAAAGTCAAGTAAGGGGAAAAGGGAGGAAGTTGATGAAAAATTGTATTCATGGCAGGTTGTTAAAAATACGGGTGGGAAAGTCACACTCAAGAAGCAGGATAGTAGAATAGGTATGAGTGTGACAAATACATTCTCTCCTTTGCGAGACGAATGTGAGGGAAAAGATAGTCAGGATAAGGGAGGGATAACCGAAGTGCCTGCCGCCGACTCAGCTCCAACCTCTGACGCTGTGCTACCTACCACCACCCCCACCACCACCACCACCACCAAGGGAGCTTCTGCCACCACCAGGGGTTCTCCAACTGCAGCTGCTGGATCCTCCCGAGGGAAAGGTAAGTCTGTGTCCCGAGAAGGTAAGTCTGTGTCGATTGTGGGCGACTCCATGGTAAGACATTTAGTTAGGGCTATCTATCTATCTATCTATATGCTCAGGCCCAATCCCCATTTTGGGGGTAGCCGACTCAAGACAGAGCAAGAACAGGGAAAACACAAAAAACAACACAAAACAACAAATAAACACAGATAAAAAACACAAACTCACACACATCCAGGTCACCCAGGAGAAGACCCAGAGACCAGGGTCACCAAGGTCACTCCAGCACTCCCCCGGCCCCCGACCACCCGGAGAGGTTCCGATCTCGGCAGGCAGACATGCAGCGGAGCCAAAGCCACAAGCCCTCCCACCACACTTCCAGGCGCACCCTTCATATTAATCGTCTCCCCGGGCCAGGCGCCTGATGGACTATAATTAGGGCTACCCGCACTAAACTTAGGAAGGTTGTGTGTCTGCCTGGCCATGGAGTTGGGAGGGTTTTAGAGAAGATGGACCACATCTTGGAAGATAGTGGAGATAACCCCATTATCTGTCTCAGTACCGGGAGTAACGATGTTGGTAAGGGTAGAAGTGAGGAACTGCTGCAGCAGTATCGGGATGTGTTAGATAAAGTTAGGATGAAGGGAGGGATCCCTGTAGTACATTGTATCCTACCCAGAAGAGGAGTTCCCAAGGAATGGACATCCAGAGCGATTGGTGTCAATTGCCGTTTGGAGAAATATTGCAAAGAAAAAGCAATACCATTCATTGATAACTGGGATAGTTTCTATGGGAGAGATGGGATGTACGCAAGGGATGGGGTTCATCTTTCACGGTTAGGGGTTTCTACATTAGCTAGTTCTTTAGATAGGGTGGTTGTGGGGTTTTGAACAGAAATATTGAGAGTGTAAATGAGAGGTTTAATGGAACAATTTTAGCGTCAGGCGAAAGCAATAAGGATATTCAGTCTCATGCTAAAAATGATGACTATAATGCAAATGATAGTAGTGATGGTGCAACGGAAGATGGAAATGTCGTTAGAAATAAAGGTAAATTAGGTATAAAGAAAAGAAGTAAATTGAGAGTATATTACACAAACTGTAGGAGTCTATGTAACAAAATGAACGAACTTAGAGCCCTTGTTAGCAAAGAAAATATAGACATAATAGCGCTAACTGAAACGTGGATTAATACAGAAACCAGGCATTTTTTAGCAGAATTTGATATACCAGGATATAGTTTGTTTAAATATGACCGAACAAGTAAGAGGGGTGGCGGTATAGCAGTGTTTGTCAGGAGTACATTAAAAAGCTGTATTAAATCAGGTATTAGACTAAATAACGATAATGAAAGTGTTTGGGTAGAGGTTAACGAAGGTAGTGAGACCATAGTTATTGGAGTTATGTATAGACCGCCAAATATGAGTAGAAATGACGGAACGTCATTATGGGAGGAAATTAAAATGGCATCAAGGTTTAGCAATGTGTGCATTATGGGGGATTTTAATTTTCCAAATATAGATTGGCAGCATCAAATAGGAGACTCTGATTCTGAGGAGTTTATAGAGGTAGTACAAGATAGTTTTTTATTTCAATTCATAGATACGCCGACTAGAGGTAATAATATTCTCGATTTAGTTTTCAGTAACAATGAACATATGGTAAATAATGTAGAGATAGGGGACCACCTAGGAAATAGTGACCACAATTCTGTGTATTTTAATATACAATGGAAAGGTAATACCAGAGAGAATACAACATTAATACCTGACTTTAGAAAAGCCAATTATGGTGGGTTAACCTCTGAAGTGCGCACGGGGGTAAATGAAAACCTCCCCCTGTGCTGACGTATTTGAGGTTTTTCGTCACTAAAATATTCATTGTACCATTAATAGCATTAATAATTATCCATATGCGCCTATTATGGGTTGATTATAAAGGTATTAACCTGAAACAACAATAAAACGAGTGAAAACAGCGTTTGGATGGTCAAAATCGGAGATATAGCCCGCGAGTTGTATAATCTATGGGTGAGGCAAACTCCTTTCCCGCCAATTTCCCCCAAGGCCACTGAGACACAGTCGATCGATACTCTCTCTCTCTCTCTTGCACTCGATGGCCATCAGTGATGACAACACCCTGCTTGCAACTCGCTAATGTTAGCACGAAAATATACCTCAGAATAAGGGAATAATAGGGAAAATAGGTGATAACTGAGGAATAGGAGGAAAGTGGGGAAGGAGGGGAGGTAGAGGACTGAGATTTTGCATGGCCCAGGGGCCAAAAAAAAAAAAAAAAAAAAAAAAAAAAAAAAAAAAAAAATTCGATGTAAAAAGTTGATTTTTAGTTTTACTTACTCCAGAGAGTCTTCCCGCAGTCCGCCGGCCGAACTCTAAAGAGTCTTCCCGCAGTTCCCGGGTTAAGAAGAGCCCTATTAGCCGACCCTATGGTCAAAAAATTAAGTCGATCCAGGTGTCCAAATGAGTGTACCCCTTCTCAGGCACCTGTCAAAGTCAGGAAGAGACGTCAACCTTGGTAGATACATACGATAATTTTATCAAGTCAGTATTCAATGCACAAAATAAATACATCCCCAAAAGAAAATTTAGATCAACACAGAACCAACCCAAATGGATGAATAATAGACTATTAGATCTTCTAGGACAAAAGAGAGGAATATATAGAAAGATTAGGAAAGGCGAAATTCACCTACTTGCTTACTATCAGAATCTATCAAGACAGGTAAAAAAGGATATTAGGAAAGAAAAAAGAAATTATGAAATCAAGGTTGCCAATGACTCAAAAAATAATCCTAAAGCTTTTTACCAACTATATAAATCCAAGGTTAGAGATGTAATTGGTCCCCTTAAAACTTCGATAGAAATGACAAAAAATGATTTAGAAATGTGCAGTACATTAAATAGTCAATTTCTTTCCGTTTTCACTAATGAAAATTTGGCACAGTTTCCAGAAGTCCGTAAGGTATATAGCGATAGTATAGAAAATAGGTTAAGTACGGTTACTATAAGTAGAAATGATGTGCTTAAGGAAATTGACAGACTGAAACCTCATAAATCGCCTGGTCCTGATGAGGTATATGCTAGAGTATTAAAAGAATGTAGGGATGAGTTAAGTTACCCATTAACATTTTTATTTAACAAGTCATTGGAGACAGGTATAGTTCCAGAAGCTTGGAAGCTTGCAAACGTAGTTCCGATCTTCAAAAAAGGTGACAAATCAATAGCATCCAATTACCGTCCCATTAGTCTTACATCAATCATAGGAAAGCTACTAGAGTCAATTATTGCTAGTAAAATTAGAAACCACTTAGATACATTTAATTTAATAAATTCTTCTCAGCATGGATTCACTCAGGGACGTTCTTGCCTTACTAATTTGCTTAGTTTTTTCTCAGAGGTATATGAAGCAGTAGATAATGACAAGTCATATGATATAATATATTTAGATTTCAGTAAAGCTTTCGACAGAGTCCCCCATGAGAGATTGATGAGAAAGGTTGAGGCGCATGGAATAGGTGGGGCGTTGTTGGGATGGATTAGGTCATGGCTAATTGGTAGGAAGCAGAGAGTCAGCATAAATGGTACGAAGTCAGAATGGGGAGCAGTCAAAAGTGGTGTCCCCCAGGGATCTGTATTAGGTCCTCTGTTGTTTGTTATATACATAAATGACCTAGATTTAGGTATAACTAGTAGGATAAGTAAATTTGCAGACGATACCAAAATGGGGAGAACAATTGATTCAGATAGAGATATAGAGTGCCTCCAAAGGGATCTAGATACCTTACACGAATGGTCAGTAAATTGGCAGATGAAGTTTAACATTGACAAATGCAAGGTATTAAAGATAGGGAAGATGCATACAAATGTTAAATATAAACTAGCTAATGTGGAATTAGAAAACTCGAATTGTGAGAAAGATCTAGGTGTGTTTGTTAGCAATGATTTGAAGCCTAGACAACAGTGTATAAGCGTTCGAAACAAGGCAAACAGGATTCTCGGGTTCATCTCTAGGAGTGTGAGTAACAGAACTGCTGATGTTATCTTAAAACTTTACTTGTCATTAGTGAGACCCCATATGGATTATGCTGTTCAATTTTGGTGTCCTTATTACAGAATGGACATAGATTCATTGGAGAGAGTACAACGTAGAATGACAAAAATGATCCATAATATTAGAAATCTTCCGTATAAAGAAAGGTTGAAGAAATTAGGCTTACATTCGTTAGAGAGACGCAGAGTTAGAGGGGATATGATAGAGGTGTTCAAGTGGGTTAGTGGGATTAACAAAGGGAACATGACAAATGTACTAAAGCTCAGTGATAGCGAAAGAACTCGTACCAATGGTTTCAAATTAGATAAATTTAGTTTCAGAAAAGATATAGGCAAATATTGGTTTGGTAACAGAGTTGTAGATGGGTGGAATGGACTACGAGGTGCTATAGTGGGATTAAAAACGATAGGGAGCTTTAAGATAAAATTGGATAAGCATATGGACGAGAAGGGTTGGGTGTGAAGGGGGATCAGCAGGGTTGGGCCAATCAGCGCTCTGCAGACCCCCGTAATCCTGCGTTAATCTCTAACCGTTTTGGTAAGATGATCCTCAGGGTATTAGAGTGTTGAGCCTATAATTGGGCTTTGTAATTGGGGTTGTGTGGGACAGGGATCTGCCTTGCTTGGGCCAATCGGCTTTCTGCAGACTCCCATTTTCTTATGTTCTTATGTTCTAACACATTTTCATATAAGAACATAAGAAAATGGGAGTCTGCAGAAAGCCGATTGGCCTAAGCAAGGCAGATCCCTGTAAATATGATCTTTAGAGCTGTCGATAACTGAAAGTACCGTATCATCATAATAATAATAATAATAATAATAATAGTTCTTAAAGCTAGCGCATGCTAAGCTAGCTAAGGATAGCTCAATAAGGCCGATTAGGCGTATTTCCATTGGGGTCCTGTACTACTACCCCATCCCTTTGCTCATGAGGGATGGTAACGACTCAGTGCTTGTGAAAAATCTTTAATGCGCCGAGCGTGGGCGCGAACCCGGGCCTTCTGGGTGGAAGTCCGAGACGCTAGTCACTACACCAAGCGAGAACCCTTGTTACGAAAAATAAATGTTAGTACCATACTTTTTTATTAGGTTTTGCCGAGGGTTAAAACAAATTTTCTTATGATCTTTAGAGCATATAGATTCAATATTTATCTTTAAATATATCAATAAAATTTGTGGTATTAAAATAACATTGAACCAATACTTATAATAAAATAAATACTTATAAATCTATAATACTAGGTTAGGTAGGTTAGGGTAGGCCTAATGTATTTTTGTATCCAAAGGCAGTCAAAATAGACGGGAACATGATGCGTAGTGTAAACAAGGCGGTACACCCGGTAACTACATTCGATAATCTTCAAGGATACTACATCCGCCTTATTAGAAACAATTTATTAGGGAAAATAGGGACCAATAGACTCGCCATATTTTTCTCATTATAGGGCCTAGTCCGCATGGAGGAATTTCGTTAGGCCTATAGACACTTGAAAAAACCCGATTTCACAGAAAAATACACGATAAATCTACAGTTATACTACCCCTATTTTGTCGCTATTCTGTTGGTACTAATGGGTTAATATTATTAGTAGTAGACTTAGTATGGTTTGATGATGCGCGGAAATGTATATTTGACTTGAAATAGATACATTGAAGTATTACATACCTTTACAAACTCATAAACAGGGAACGTGAGCAGGGTTTAGACCGTCGCGCACCCATAAACAGGGAACGTGAGGGGGAGTTTAGACCATCGCGGAGACAGGTTACTTTTCGGTTAGGTTAGGGTTAGGTTAGGTTAAGTTAGGTTAGGTTAGGCTAATGTTAAAAATACTAAAATGTGACGGTCCTCGGTATTAAACAACACTGTATAGCAAATAAAAAATAAAAAACAACAAATTACCTGAAAAACTCTTCTGGTTGGTGATAATTTTTTATCAAAATTTGTTTTTTTCCAGTTTCCGCGTCTGCTGAACCATCCAAAAAACACGCTAAAAGGCGTGTTTTGAAGGGGGGAGGTGGTGGGGGTAGTATAACTGTAGATTTATCAAATACACCAAAAATCTGAGTATCCTAGGCCATTTAATAACTAAATAAGTTGGTCACCAATTATTTTGCAATATTTGAAAACGAATATCTTACTTACTTGAATCTTACTTGAAGTCGTCTAGAGGTCCCGTCCTCACAGTCGTGGTCCGCCACCGCTGCGTCCGTCCCGTGCGTCCCTTCGAAGGAGGTCCGTCTGGTCCGGTATAGAGTTTGAGGCCGCCCGGCAGTTAGCAGTGTATCCAGACACTGGTGGTTCATCTGGGAGGGTCTTTAGAAACTTGTCTAATAACCCTTTGAACCTGTCTACCGGGCAACCTACTATGTCTCGCACTTCCTTGGGCAGCGAGTTGAAATTTTTTGGTCCATTGTGGCCTAGGCTGGACGCGAGGAGGGATCTCACTCGTTCTGGTGCCTGTGTTGGGAGGGATCTCCTCTCACACTTCCTTCCAGTCCGACCATTTTGTTTTTCCTGGAGTTCATTACCAGTTGGATCTGGAACCAGCTTCTCCAGGATTTTCCACACATAGATTGCGCAGTACCTGTCTCGCCTTCTCTGCTGAGAGTACAGCCCTAGCTTCTTGAGCCGGTCCCAGTAGCTAAGGTCCTTCATCCCCCGAATGTTTCTAGTGAAGGACCTCTGGACGGACTCAAGATCTCGTATGTACCCCTTTTTGTGTGGCGACCATAGTTGACTACAGTAGTCAAGGAAGGGTTGTACCATAGACCTCCAGAGAGTTAGCATTGTTTCTTGTTCCCTGGAGTTGAACGTCCGTAGGATCCATCCGGCCATTCCCTTGGCTTTCTTGACAGCTGCAGAAATGTGGTGTTGAAATGTGGCATCGTCGGACAATTGCACACCTAGGCATCTCACATGTGGCTTGGGGGTGATGTCGTGGCCGCCTGCAGTGAGTAGTTTGGTGGTGTCCTTGAGGGTTTGTTTCGGGCCACATCGTAACGCTTCAAACTTTTCTTCGTTGAAGGTCATGTTGTTTTCGTCTGCCCATTTGTAGATTTTGTCGAGGTCATCCTGGAGATTATGAATATCCTCTTCATTTCTGACGACACGACTTATGTTCGTATCGTCAGCAAAGGAAGAGATAACCGATTGACCAACTCCATCATCAATGTCCCCTATCAGTATAAGGAAGAGCAGAGGTCCTAATACTGATCCCTGGGGTACTCCACTAATGACGTGGGACTTTTCAGATGTGTGGCCCTTAACAGCAACAGTCTGCGTTCTTGCGGAGAGGAAACTGTGCAGCCACACACCTATTTTGCCTTGGATGCCGAGTTTCTTAATCTTGTGAAGGAGGATGCCGTGATCCACCTTGTCGAATGCTTTAGCAAAGTCTAGAAACACGACATCCACATTTTCTCCTTCTGCAAGCCTATGGAGTAGCCAGTCATGATGTGCCAGGAGCTTCGAAAGGCATGATCTGCCTTTCCGGAAGCCATGCTGGCTGGAGTTCATAAGGCCATTTTTTTCCAGGAAGTTGACAAGCTTGTTCCTCAGGACTTTTTCAAATATCTTGATGAGGTGGGATGTTAGAGCTACCGGTCGATAGTTCTTCGCCAGGCTCTTTTCACCACCCTTGTAGACTGGAGTAATGATCCATATGGTATATGGATTTTATATGCTCTAAACATAATATGAAAATGTTTTTTAGTAAACAAACCGCGACGATCCGAAGCGACGACGGACTCCCCCCGCCGCCGATTTTCGGCCCAAACGCGCGGTTTTATTCTCGTCGAAAACCACATTTAAAAAGTTATTAGCCGGGCTATATCGTTTTCAATACTAGGCCTAGGCTATTATCGGACCAGAAAAAGGTGTAGCTTGGTGTTGGATGCGTGGAAACCGAAAAAAAAATGTAGGCTAGGCCTATTAAATCCTCGGTGGTACCTGTCAAATAGGTGCCCAGTAACTAAAATCGTACCCTATTTTTCAAGAAATTCTCCCTAGGCCTATAAAAGGTCATTTTGGTAAACCTGACTTTTTGGACAATGCTTTTTCATAGCATCTAGATCTATCTAGATCCCTTTGTCCAAAGGGATCTAGATACCTTACACGAATGGTCAGTAAATTGGCAGATGAAGTTTAACATTGACAAATGCAAGGTATTAAAGATAGGGAAGATGCATACAAATGTTAAATATAAACTAGCTAATGTGGAATTAGAAAACTCGAATTGTGAGAAAGATCTAGGTGTGTTTGTTAGCAATGATTTGAAGCCTAGACAACAGTGTATAAGCGTTCGAAACAAGGCAAACAAGATTCTCGGGTTCATCTCAAGGAGTGTGAGTAACAGAACTGCTGATGTTATCTTAAAACTTTACTTGTCATTAGTGAGACCCCATATGGATTATGCTGTTCAATTTTGGTGTCCTTATTACAGAATGGACATAGATTCATTGGAGAGAGTACAACGTAGAATGACAAAAATGATCCATAATATTAGAAATCTTCCGTATAAAGAAAGGTTGAAGAAATTAGGCTTACATTCGTTAGAGAGACGCAGAGTTAGAGGGGATATGATAGAGGTGTTCAAGTGGGTTAGTGGGATTAACAAAGGGGACATGACAAATGTACTAAAGCTCAGTGATAGCGAAAGAACTCGTACCAATGGTTTCAAATTAGATAAATTTAGTTTCAGAAAAGATATAGGCAAATATTGGTTTGGTAACAGAGTTGTAGATGGGTGGAATGGACTACCAAGTGCTATAGTGGGATTAAAAACGATAGGGAGCTTTAAGATAAAATTGGATAAGCATATGGACGAGAAGGGTTGGGTGTGAAGGGGGATCAGCAGGGTTGGGCCAATCAGCGCTCTGCAGACCCCCGTAATCCTGCGTTAATCTCTAACCGTTTTGGTAAGATGATCCTCAGGGTATTAGAGTGTTGAGCCTATAATTGGCTTTGTAAATTGGGATTGTGTGGGACAGGGATCTGCCTTGCTTAGGCCAATCGCTTTCTGCAGACTCCCATTTCTTATGTTCTTATGTTCTTATAGAAAATCCCTAGATATAGCCTAGGCTAGAGGTCAGTTTTCCTTATTTTATTAAGTTTTTTCATCGTAACCCCACATTTTCCCTGAACTTCATAGGCTAGCCCTCCCCACTGCCCCCACATGGCCTAGCCTAGAGGGGGGCATTTTTAGATTGTTGGATAGGGCCTAGTCACCAATTTTATTACCCTAGGCCTAAGTCTTAAAATCTACACACCTCCCACGGTCTGAATAGGGTTAAAGCATAAAATAAGTCACAGCCATTTATGTCAATGCCTTCAATAACAAGTAGACGAACACAAAGACGGAATCTGGCCCAACATAAGCCCTTACAGGAACACTCATTGACCAGTCCCAAGCTGGTGGGGTGGGCCATTCTATTTTCGTTCTTTTTGTGAATAAACCTCTTATTATCGAGGCTATGCATCATATGGCAATGTGCGCTAGTGTATAGTATTTCATGTGCACTAACTAAAATACTAAATTAAGCTCAAATACATGACATACAAACATAAAACATAAGGATCTTCACCTGTTGATCAAAATGGCCGCCTCTGCTGACTGGGGAAGGACGCCAGACAGTGTTGCCAATTTTGCTAGATTCACGTTTAAAAGTTATTAGATATAAAATACTCTAATACTGTTATTATGGACTCGTTCATTATCCATAGAATGTTTAAATACAGTTGACGAACAACACATAAATAAGTTTAAAGTACTAGATTTCCTACCATTAGATAAATATATTTTCGCTAGATATGTATAAACACCGCTAAAATCTATACAGATTGACAACATTGACTATCATCATATCACCGATGCCGAGGCGTTTGGTGGGAATTTTAAAACGAATTACCGAGCATTAGACTATTCAGTTCATTTGAGGCCTAGCTAAGGGGATGTTCTTGGGTAGTATGATTTTTGGAATGAAGAATTGAACTTTTCGGGTACGTAGCTTTGACCAACCCCTTCCCTATATCCGCCATATTGAAACCTTGCGTATAAATAATCATGCAACGTATGTATTTTATGTCAATAATGTAATTTTATTACTTTGGGTGTACATTTTGTTGATAAAATTTACGTTCAGAACCGTGAACAACAGCAACAACTTATTTCCTTGGATTGACCTCCCTACTGCCAACCTAGAAGTTGGCAGATTGGGAGCCAAAGCGTCACATTTTCCCCTTACCCCTCAACTTTCCCTTCATAATTGCTGAGGGGCACAGGGCCTTGGGTGGGGCTTTGGTTTCCCGGGCGTTTCCGCACCCTCCTCAGCTCCCTGCCTTGGAGTGGCTTCGGTCACCCCCGGGCTTTGTTAGTGGTAAGCAGGGAGGATTTTGTGGGGGCGCTCGTTTATGGCCTTGGCCTTGCTCGAG
Source organism: Lithodes maja (assembly GCA_037953745.1). Classification (NCBI taxonomy): domain Eukaryota; kingdom Metazoa; phylum Arthropoda; class Malacostraca; order Decapoda; family Lithodidae; genus Lithodes; species Lithodes maja. The sequence goes on along the minus strand of JBAKBP010026537.1, from coordinate 20,609 downwards.
ACCTTGGGGCTGTTCGGCCAGACAGCCTGGGGAACAACAACAACAACAGCAACAAGTGGTAGCCATAACGCAGACATAGGTATTTAAAATGTCGTTTACACATCCGAGTTGGTTTATTATACCTGTAAAGGATTTTTTGGGAAGGCGTGGGAGGAAGAACCAAAGAACATGCATTTCTCTTTATACAAATTCTGTATAGACCTAATACAAATACAACATTCTAGCAATTTATGGTGGTAATGTGTATCTAGAAACTATATGACTGAGTTGATATGGGATTTACAATACTGAATAGAACAAGGATAAATTAACCAAGCAGAACAGAGGAAGAAGCGGGAGAATTTAAATATGATGTGGGATTATTATGTGAAAAGATATTATGTAGCTCAAATTTCTTATGATTATAGAACAAAACTTGACTGAGGAATATATGGGAGGGCTGTATATGCAGTATAATAAATAAATAAATAAATATATATATATATATATATACCGTATAATACTGTATATTCTTGAACAAAACAAAAATCAATCCTTCGAATCTTCTCTCAATATTTTTGGTGTCTCTTTTCCTCTGCTCTCACTTGGAAGGACCATATTACCAGTCTTGCTAAAGCAGCCTCCCAGAAGCTGGTTGTGCTCCACCGCCTCAAGGGGTTCTTTACCCCTGCACATCTTCTTGCTCTGTACAGGGGCACAGTGCGTTCTTGTATTGAGTATTGTTCACATGTGGGGAGGATCCTCTCACACCACACTCTTAGACAAAGTAGAAAGGAAGGCCTTTCGTATAATTAATTCCCGCCCACTCACCAACTCTCTGCAAACTCTCTCTCTTCGCCGCAATGTTGCATCTATCTCGCTATTCTATCGCTACTACAATAATCAGTTCTCTTCAGAGCTCTCCCAGTGTATACCACCTCTACGTAGGGTACGTGGTATCTGTTTTGCAACACAATCCCATCCCTACTCTGTGCAACTCTTCAACCCAAGAGTGAAACGTTACTCTCAGACTTTCTTCTATTCAACAGCTAAGCTCTGGAACTCTCTTCCAGAATCAGTCTTTCCCTCCTCCTATGACTTAAATTGCTTCAAACTCAATGTGTCCAGGCATTTTGGCTTGAACGTCCCTTGATTTTGGCCATGTCACTCTTTCAACTATGGGGGAGGCACTCCCTACAGTCAGTTCTGCCTTTTGTCTGTCACTCACATAAAAAACAATATATATGTATATATATATATATATATATATATATATATATATATACAGTGGACTCCCTGTATTCGCGCTATGTCGTACCAGCCCCCTTCCGCGAATTTTCGCGGATACGTGGGCAGTGTTTAACATAGGTTTCAATGGGAAATAGGCTTAGGTCGTACCTGACTCGGCCATCTTGGACCCTCAAACCATTATTTTGACCTACTTTATGACAATAATATGGACCAAATTATTAAACAGATACGGTGACGGACCTGCAAGAATGTAGAACAAAGTGTGGTACCGTCAGTGACGGTACCGGTACCATACTTTATTCCACATTCGTCCAGTCACCCATAAAGTACCCATTTCCCCCCAAATATATCCAATAAATACATATTATTTGAGAATACTTATAAATACATATTATGAGGAGATAACTTACCACACAAACTTTATTTGTAATCAGTCATTAGGCCTAGGCTAGCCTTACGCATCCATCGGCATAATTTGCCCGCTTTCGTCCGACAGCGTCGGTATGCTTGCTCTCTGTTTTGATGGTCCCGGGCATTTATTTCCATCAGGCCCTCTGTCCCTATCACTGAATGCTCTAAAGGCCCTACTAAATGCGGGAGATAAGAGGTTCGTGCAGAAAAAAGCTTGTAGACAGGTAGTTTTCGACTTTTCAAACACTGGGCTACTGCCTCAGCTGGGACGCTGTGTTGACGTCACGCAAGAATGCAAGATGGCCGACCAAAGCAAGACTCGGGATGCGCACCGACCCGCCCGAGTCAAATCTGTGAATAGCTGGTATTTTGCCGTTTTTTTGCGCGGATGACGAGTAATGGGATATTTAGGGATGTCCGCGAATAGCAAAGATCGCGGATAACGAGAGTCCACTGTATGATGCAGTGGTGCTCTCGGGAACGCGCCGTTAAGTAATGCGCTTTCAATCATACGCAGTCACCTCAAATGCAAAAGCTCTGGTCATACACGGACATGCTCCAATCCAATCTACCGCGGAATCGGCTCGGGCCCAGTGACGTTACACTCGGCGGCTCAGTGACGTCACGCTCGGGTCCGATCACCCTCCTGAGTCCTGCCCGCCCTCTCAGTTTGTTTACAACTGTCGGTCGGCGTATGCCTCAATATTCTCGGTGATTAAAATGATCGCTTCCACTGTTATGTAACAGTTTTTGGCCATCACAATAACACTAATATAGGTTAGTAAAGGCTGTCATATTTACCTTATTATATTTTATGATATGTGATGTATACTTATGTATCAAAAAGGTGACTTTGGGATTTTGGCAGGAACAAAATAAATTTTTCCCATAAGGTATGTTGTTTCGGTAACGCGGATTTCAGTAACACTGCGATTGGTTGGGACGAAATGTCCGCAATTAATGAGAGCATGACTGTATATATACTGTATATATATTTATATATATATTTATATATATATACAGTATATATATATACAGTAGTAAACACCTTATTGGGACATTACTTTGGAGAGAGCTGAAAGTATATCTGGAGACGTTACCCGCTTTTAACCCACTGGATTTAATGTAAATGTACACTCCAGGACTGGCCACTTGTCATTGTTTATTTTTTACTGAAAACACATAGGATGGGTTAGTAATGAAGGAAAAACAACAAAATAACACTCACCGAGGTCATTTAGAGGTCCTGGGGGGCGGCGGAAAGTAACAATTAACATGGGGTGATGGGTAGGCAAAATACTGGAAAATCACTCCCGCGTGTGCCCACATGCACACAGCTGGACTTGGAGGGTTGCCAACCATCGGTATTGTTTCGTGGGATCCTAAAGTAGTTCCCATACAAATCTGAACCCTCTAGGTGCCATAGGACGAGAGTAATTAAGACCGACGCAACCGTTGCGTCGCTGGGACTCTGCGCTACATACATAGGCGACGCATAACGTACGTCGGTGGGGTCCAGTGGGTTAAGAGATATTGATAAAAAAAAACACAGGAGTATGAACAAATATGAGTAATATTACTTAGGATATATCAAATTAATAATCTTTATCTTGACATTATTTTATTGCCCTTCACTATACATGACATATAACAAACTAGAGCCGTGCGGATCCACTATATTTATATAGAATTTATGTATATAGATATCTATATATAATTTGTTGTATTATATATATATATATATTTATAACTCTGAGTACATATTATTATGACATTCGCATTAGTTTATATCTCGGCAAGCATACTTTTATTTTTTTCACATCTTAACACACAAACACAAACACATACACACACACACACCTTTTCTATACATTTCCTTCGGTCACAAAACACACTCTCATTCTTTATCTCTCTCTCTCTCTCTCTCTCTCATACATCTTCACTTTAAACTCTACACACTCAATATGTTTCACCTATTATGTTTCTAAAACTTCATATTTTCTGGACCCTGATCGTATCAATGTGATGGTTTCAAATGCTTATGGAAACTACAAACGAGTATGTGTGTAACTATGTAACGGAGACGAAACAAACGAAATATTCGCAGTTGCATATTCTACATGCATAATATTTCCTCAGTCGATATAAAGATACATTCATATTCTTAAATTGAGTAAAAGTGTTCCTATTTCCTTTCGTGGATTTTCGCTAATTTTAACACTCAATCATAAGGAGTAGGTGACGATATTTTGGGCTTACATATTGTGTTTACAAAGTCAATATACAGATTGAAATAAAATCCCTAAACCATAAGAAATATCCTAGTACTTAACTATTTATACGTCAAAGGGAAGCATTTGATGATAGTAAAACGATTAATAGATTAATAAATATACACAAACAACAATTTATTTTTTAAAGAAAATATAATATTCCGATACTTAAACACAATCCTACAAATAATGAAACATTGTACTGTATCCAAAAATAAATTATATTAATATTAACCCCTCTTTGGCGGGGACCGACTTAAGGCGGTCAAGAGAACGTTCTTGATCAACACACATACATGATATACACGAACACATACATACAGTACACATATACGCATACATTATCAAACTCATATACTGTATGAGTGCACACAGACGGCCAAGCACATATACTGTACATATATGCATGCATATTCTGAAAACTTACATATACATATTTATTTTATAGTGGCACACTCACTCAATGAATCTGTGAAATATTAATTCGAGAACAGATGTACAGCCCTCTTTATCTCCAGTCCTACTCATAGACACCAACAAACACACACAGCCCCCTCCAAATCAACATACACTTAACCTCGCATACTAACACACAAACACTTAACCGCACATACTGTCATACTCACACACACACACAAGATAACCCCTTCCAAATCAAGCAACATTCACACACACAGACCGACAGACACACACAAAGGTGCCACTCTCTAACTAACGCTGTGCAAGATAAAGGCAGGTAGGTCCTCTTTTCAAATTAATGTACAGTCGGGACAAAAATCATGTACCATTTTCACAACACTGACTGAAGCTATCACTCTAGTTTGAACAGGAAATAGCTCTATAAAATACCTGGTCAAAGTTCTGGTAGTTCAAGTTTTGTTCAGATATTTTATTAAGAACAAAAATAATAATGAAAACTATTTTGTCTTAAAGGTGAATTCCAGGGGTGAAACTTATTCAAACTACAATGTCCATTGGGATCTGCCTGGTTTTAGGGATATGATACTGAAGAACTTTCATCAATGTGTCTTAACAACATTGAAATATAGCTTATCTAACTTATTTTATGTGGCGAGAACTGTCGTGTTTACCATGACGTCACAGCGTGCAATGGCGGAAACACTCGACATGGGAAATGGGGGAATGAAAACTGTGGTCTTTTTGATGTGAGAAACTCTTATAAAATTGTATGCATGTGTAAAACTCAACATTTGGCTTCACCACTGTCTGGTCAAGGGGCTGCAATATATAAATTGAACAGAAACGATACTTTCGTTAAGAATTAGGCCTTGAAAGCGACCTCCCTTAAGTTTAGCTAAGGCTAAACACTCAAAAACACTGCCTGTATGTTTATTATTGGCAAGATGGGATTATTTCTTGATGTGCACCACATCTTCAAGACATTGTTCGATCTTTTGCAGAGCTTGAGTATTGAATTGAAAGTTATCAATGAAGAAAAACAGACCTGACAGTCCCCAAGTGTGTATAATGTTTACATTGCCTCTCCATGTTCTATCGTCACGAAAATCAGCTGAACTCGCCCAGCTGATGGCCGATAATGCCAACAACGTTTTAAAATAAGTATTTTGTTCTCTGGCATTTAATGGAATTTATTGATATTGCCCATATACGTATTACAGTATATTCATGACAAGCTATGACCCTGCATTTCTTTCACTCCTGGAGTTCACCTTTAAGGTTTAACATAAACATAATATTAAGCATTTTTTACCCACAGGCTTAGGTGCAGTAGAAAAATATACACTAGGGTGAGCTTTACAAAGGTGCTCATCTCCGTGATTTAACCCCGTGGATGGCGAGTTAATAAGAATGGTATAAAGGGGCCAAACTAGAGAGAACATCTAAGTCAGTGCTATGAAAGTGTGGCAGGACTTTTAACCTTCGACTGTACACCTCAAACCCTCCAGACTAGCGACCGCCTGAGGAGCACGGACAGGAGAAGAGGTACAGTCACTTACAAATATTCGTGGACCCCCTAGGCTTTTATTTAGGCAATTATAATTATCTGGGATTGATTTCTGTGTGGCACTTAATTTGACATAAATAGTTCATATGGTTTTCTATTCTCCTAATTGGTTCACTTCCATAATTACAAACAGGTCAGGGCCACTAATTACAAACAGGTGAGGGTCCACTAATTCTTATGGGTGACTGTACTATTATTATTAAGGGGAGGTTTCCACTTGAGGGATTTTTTTTCGAACTTCCTTCTCCCTCATGTTTAACCCCATTGCTTTTGAGATTTTAAGACGTTCGCCCCATTAGTTTGACGATTTTAAGAACTTTCGCCCCATTTATGTCACTTTTAAGACCTTTCGTGCCATTTAGGTGTCGATTTTTCCTGGCGAGCGATAGCGAGCCTGTAATTTAAGGGGAACCGGCCTTCGGCCGGGAAATTTTTCTACCGAAAAATGTACAAATTTATCTTGAAAGGGAGTCAAGGGGGAGTAATTTTAAGCTTGATGGAAGTCTAAGAAACACACTAAAAACCTCACCTTAATATTATCTATTATTATTATTATTATTATTATTATTATTATATTGGCACCGAGTGTGATGGTTGGTCCTCTCTGCTGTCCGTGCTGTTCAGGGGCTGTGTGGGAAGGCGGTGCTTGGGTGGTGCTGTGCTGGGCTGTGTTGCTGTTTTGTGATGAGTTGTGTTGTGCTGTTATTTTATGCTGTGTTGTGGGTGTGATGTAGTGTCGTGTGTTGTACTGTGATGTGGATGAATTATGTGATGTGGATGAATTAGGTGATGTGGATGAATTATGTGATGTGGATATATTGATGTGATGTCTGTGATGTTGATGAGTCATGGAACATTACATTGGTGTTGATGTCAATGTGCTGTCAGGGATTACTTTGATATGGCTTGTTCTGTGATTCTGTTCCGCTAAACATTCTTCCATATAAGCTCCACGGTGGTCTAGTGGTTAAGGTGTTGGAGTTCTGCAATAATGGCCTGGGTTCAAGCCCTGGCTGGGTCATGTCACAAAAATATTATAAGTGCCGTATTAGAGTAAGGTGTTAGCTGCTGGTGTGATTTAGTGCTGTATTGTGCTGTAAAACCTGTGCTGTGATGCTGTGCCACGGTGATCCAGTGCTTGTTTCTTTTCAACTGACGGTAAATTGCAAAGTTCGCATTATATAAACTTAGTCTTAAGGGGAGGTTTTTAGTTTGGTCTCTGGATATCCATCAAGCTTAAGATTACACCTCCTTGAGCCCCTTTCAAGATAAATTTGTACATTTTTCAGTAGACAAATGTCCCGGCTGAAAGCCGGTGCCTCATAAATTACAGGCTCGCTGTCGCTCGCCAGGATAAAATCGACACCTAAATGGCACGAAAGGTCTTGAAATTGACAGTAATGGGTCGAAGGTTCTTAAAATCGTCAAAATAATGGGGCGAACGTCTTAAAATTAGAAAAGTAATGGGGCTAAACATGAGGGAGAAAGGAGTCCAGAAAAAAATCCCTCAAGTGGAAATCTCCCCTTAATAGGATACAGAGACAGCGTAGTATCATATTTTGGCCATTAAGTGTCGATAAATTAGCTGCCAAGGGATTTAATTAATCGTCGAGTGAAATGAAACCGGGTATAGTGCTTCACAGTACGTTTGTAACTGTCTGTCCGCGTGTTATTGCTGTGAAAATGTGAAATGAAGTAACATGCATGCAGCGCTGTGATGGAAGGCTGTGTTTAAAATCCCTGGTGGAATGCTGGGATGTGCTGTTTGATATTGCAGGTGTTCCGGAAGTGAGTGCTGTGGTGCTGTGGTGCTGAGCTGTTAAGGGGAGATCATTCACTTTTTGACAATTTTTGTATTTATTTATCATGTTTTTAGTTTCCTCGCTAGACCTCCATCAAACTTAACATGAAACTCCCTAGACTCCCTTTCAAGATAAATTTGTACATTTTTCGGTAGAAAAATGTCCTGGCCGAAGGCCGATTCCTCTTAAATTACAGGCTCGCTATCGCTCGCCAGGAAAAAATCGAGACCTAATTGACAAGAAAGGTCTTAAAATTGACAGAAATGGGGCGAAAGTTCATAAAATCGCCAAACTAATGGGTCTAAAGATGAGGGAGAAGGTGGTCTAGAAAAGCGACTCGTCTCCTGTTAACCCGTGCTGTACCGTCGACATCATTTATATACTTTATTCCGGCTACTACAAATAGATTTCAATCAGAGTAGGAAGGCTCTCTAACGATTATAAGGCTTTGTAAGTATCTCAATCAACCCTCTTAACTACCACAGATCCTTTATAAGTTGCATAAAATCGCCTACAGACACTAATGAAAGCATATGGTCCTCCCGGGATTCAAACTCGGGACACCACACCCAGAATATAAGCATCTAAACCATTACACCACCAAATATAAAAGACATCGCTGGTACAGGAAGGGTTAAGTTGGTGAGACGCTGTGCACTGCTGTGATTGGTCTTCCACTCGTGCTGTGAAGGCCCTGTTCCAAATAAATAGGCCAACACTCTTAAACATTAACCCCTATAACTCACAAACGAACGGTATCACACACAAATACTGTCATCTCTCTCTCCCTGTCCACCCCAAATCAGCTTCCAGAAACACATCCATACTCATGTCTCTCGCCGTTCCATCCAATCACTCATAGACAACATGCAGCTGCAGGCACGACCCCCCGAAATCCATCCTTCTGAATTCTCCCTTCCTCGCGAGGACAGAGTCCACCTGGCCAGGTTGAGATGTGGGCACCATCCAGCTCTTCTGAGCTATCAGAAGAGACTGGATGACTCCGTCGACGACACCTGCCCGGGATGTAACACAGCACCCCATACTATTAAACACATCATAGAAGACTGCATTTCACACAACCACTTACGCCATCAACATAATCTACACTCCTTGAGAGCCCTGTGGGAAAGCCAGAGCATAGCCATGGCCTTCCTTAGGGACTCGGGGTTGTTCAGCCAGGCAGCTTAGGGAACGACAACAACAACTCACAAACGACTTGAGTAATCGAGCTAATATTTCTACCATTTGGGAAGGGTCAGTCAGGGAATAAGTGTGGGAATGTTCTCTAGCCCTTTTTGAGTTATAGAGGATTCGGGTCACGATTCCTGGCCTATCTATTCGGAAGAGGGTATAGTGCTGTGTTGGGATGTTGCTGTGATCTGGTGCTGTCCTGTGCTGTGTGTGTTTTTTTTTTTTTTTTTTTTTTTTTAGGCGATGTGCTGAGTTCCTTGGTGCTGTGCTTTGGTGCCAGGCTGTGTTATGCTGTGTTCTTGCTTACTGTGATGTGCTGTCATGAGCTGTGTTAATGCTGTGCTGAATTGCTGTTCTGTGCTCTGTGATATCACGTTGATGCTGTGCTGAAGTGCTGTACTCTGGTGTGTTGTGCTGGTGCTGCACGAAAGTGCAGCATTTAAGTGTTACGCTGTGCTGTTTGGTATGGTGTTGACACTGTGCTGAAGTGCTGTGGTGGTGGTGCTGTGGTCTGACATGTTAACAGCGTGGTGCAGCTTTGTGATGCTGTTAAAGCTTAGCCGTGCTACTTTGCTGTGTTTCGGTGCTGCTTGTTGCCGTGTTGTGGTATCCAAGAGTGTTGTGCTGTGCTGTATGGCTGGTGCTGAAAATGGCCACATTGTTGTGTGCTGTGCTGTGCCGTGCTGTGCCACATATAGCTGTATTACTTTCTTGTATGCTGTGTGTGTGTGTGTGTGTGTGTGTGTGTGTGTGTGTGTATGTGCATTCATGTATGTGTGTGTATCTGTGCGTGTGTACCTGTATCTCTGTATGTCTGTTTATAAGTGTTTTTCAATGTCCTAGTACTGTGTGTGTGTGTGTGTGTGTGTAACAAGGTGCCATTAAAAGTGCACAAACAACACACAAACGACCGCTTAAGGGGAGGCAGACCGTTTTTCTGGACCCCCTTCTCCCTAATGTTTAGCCCCACTAGTTTTGAGATTATAAGACGTTCGGCCCATTAGTTTGGCGATTTTAACACCTTTCGCCCCATTTCTTCGTCAATATTTAGATCTTTCGTGCTATTTAGGTGTCGATTTTTTCTCTAGCGAACGATAGTGAGCCTGTAATGTGGAAGAACCGGCCTTCGGCCGGGAAATTTTTCTACCGAAAAATGTACAAATTAATCTAGAAGGGGAATCTAATGGATTTTTTTAACATTTGGTCGAGGTCTAGGGATGAAACTAGAAAAATAATGAATACATGCAAAAATTGCCCAAAAAGTGAACCATCCCCCCTTAAAGGAACATTGATTGATTTCCTTACTTTAGAGCTCATTTAACCCTTTGGGGATTATGACGTGTTTTAATGGTTTATTCTGGCTCTCACAGGATAATTATATTTAGCTTGGGAAGGATCTGCGGGAGTTAAAAGTATAAAAACTGGCCCATTCAACCCTCTGACTTCCAAATACCCTTCCTAATCTGTATAAAATCGTCTAATGATAGCCAGATTAAACTGATCCTCAAAGGGTTATCAAGCTAAAATTATCCACAATATTTAATGTAGTCCAAAGTTAGGAGAAAATCTACAAATAAATATTAAGTTTTATCTGTATCTTAACCCTTTCTCTGCGGGGTGTTTTGCGCTATTTAGGGCATATTCAGGCACTCCTGAATGATAAATCAAGCATCTGCATTAAATGAACTGTATTCTGCCGAAAACTAGGCGAAAATAGCTTCAAAATGAGACCAGAACGGGCCTCGTACGTGGCCTGGTTCACCCGCAGCAGTGCCAGTGAAACGCGGGAAACCCGCTATTTGTTAGCACTCGCTCGCTTGGCTACACTGTTGTGAGAGGCAGAGAGAGACCCGCGTGAGACACCTCACCTCAGTCACCTCAGTCTACCTCAGTGAGCCGCTCGCTGCTCTGAGGGTCGGAGGTGGGCCCCTCATGCTCCCGCCCACTGACACTCAATTTTTACGGTTTTTACAGGCTTTTAAAGCCTGGAAATTGCTGCAAATTGCCAGGACGTTCCAGAACGTCACCCGCAGCGAAAGGGTTAAACACAAAATAACTATAAAGCACATGAATAAATATTGCTTAGTCAATCTATTTACAAGAGTGTACCTAAGTCAATTAATTTTATACATGGAGAGAAAAATTAAGTTGAAATTACAAACAAAATATTCATAAATTTGACTATTTAATCCAGAAAATATTTAAATACACCAGGTAAGGAGTATATTTATGAGTGTATATGACTTAGGTTGCATCCATGAGTGCTTCACGTTCTTATATTACAGGAAAATACAGAGTTCCTTCACAAGACCACATTATTACAAGTGTATATATATAAAGGGGAATCAGGTCAGGACGGCCACACTCTTAAACGGCCACAATCCTATACCGGTACAGCCTAAGTTGGATTAGATTATATTAGGCTAAGTTAGGTTAGGTTAGTTTATTTTGGGTTGGGTTGGGTTTGGTTAGATTAGGTTAGGTTAGGTTAGGTTAGGTGGGGTTAGGTGGGGTGGGGTGGGGTGGGGTGGGGTGGGGTCGGGTCGGGTCGGGTCGGGTCGGGTCGGGTCGGGTCGGGTCGGGTCGGGTCGGGTGGGGTGGGGTTGGGTTAAGCTTAGTTCGGTTAGATAAGACAGTGCCCGTTATGGTTGTGGCCGTTTCGGAGTGCGGCCGTTTGGACATGGAGCCGTATATAGTATATCTAAACTGTACCAAACATCAAACTACTTAAACTTTCCTTCATAATACTAAACGTTATATCCGAGTTTCTCTTAACATGCAACTTAAAGGTGGTGGTGCATGGATTGAGATAAACATGGCATAATAATCACCAACCTGCACATCATTATCTTGCAAAATGCAATGTCACTGAAATAATTATTAACAATGGTATAAAGGATTTTGTGGTTCGTCTACACCGGACCTGTGACATCATAGTGACGTCACAGGAGTATCCTCATCCTGGACTGGATGGTGGACTTACTCCTATGACGTCACAGGTCCGGTACAGACGATCCACAAAATCCTTTATACTAGTGTTAATAATTATTTCAGTGCCATTGTATTTTGCAAGATAATTATGGGCAGGTTGACGATAATTATTCCATGTTTATCTCAACCCATGTACCACAACCTTTAAGGGGGGATGGGCCGGTTTTTGGGCGACTTTTGCATGTACATATTATTTTTCTAGTTTCCTCCCTAGACCTCCATCAAATTAAAACAAAAACATCCATTAGATCCCCCTTCTAGATTAATTTGTAAATTTTTCGGTAGAAAAATTCTTCCAACGTTACAGGCTCACTATCGTTCGCCAGGGAAAAAATCGACACCTAAATAGCACGAAAGGTCTAAATATTGACGAAGAAATGGGGCGAAAGGTCTTAAAATTGACAAACTAATGAGTCGAACATCTTATAATCTGAAAACTAATGGGGCCAAACATGAGGGAGAAAGTGGACCAGAAAACCGGCCCATCTCCCCTTAAGGGGTAGTATCGCAGAACAGGTTGATTTAAAATATATATATTTTTAAAGCCTAACGTTCAGTTTATGGCAATTCTCTTGTCAAACTACAAATCACACACTAAGATTTGAAATAAGAGTGTTGGCTTTATTATTCATCAGTTCAATTAATTATCTAAATACGAAATCCGCATACGTTAGAATATGTCAAAAGTGATTCAAGTTTTTAATGAATTTCTGTTTCTATAGTCTTACTGCATATTGCGGAGTTGTGTTTGCAATATGTACAATCGGGGGTATTAAGGGGAGGTATTTAGTTTGTTCCCTACGTTTTCATCAAGCTTAAAATTACACCCCCTAGACCCCCTTTCAAGATAAATTTTTAAATTTTTCGGTAGCAAATGTCCAGGCGGGAGGCCGGTTGCTCTTAAATTACAGGCTCGCTATCGCTCGCTAGGAAAAAATCGACACCTTAATGGCACGAAAGGTCTTAAAATTGACAGAAATGGGGAAAAGTGTGTTAAAATGTCCAAACTACTAGGGCGAACGTCTTAAAATCTCAAAAGCAATGGGGCTAAACATGAGGGAGAAAGGGGTCCAGAAAAAAATCCCTCAAGTGGATATCTCCCCTTAAGTGTTGTCATAGATTCCAGTGGTTTTCGCTCAACGAGTGTTATTGGTATCTTTATAGTTACTGGGAACCCTGTTTATCCCTCAGAATATTAGTCAGTGTCCGAAACTTTGTGAAATATCTGACAACACTTATTAACCTCGACTGTACAACAATGCACTTTTCAGTTTAACCCCTTCAATACCGGTGCCGTTCTTTTCACTTCTTGCAGCTACTATTAGACGATTTTGTTCAGTTTTAAAAGGACCTCCACCACCAAATAGGCACCCAGCTATCTTACTTAAGGGGAGATCTCCACTTGGGGGATTTTTTTCTGGACCCCTTTCTCCCTCATGTGTAGCCCCATTGCTTTTGAGATTTTAAGACGTTTGCCCCATTACTTTGACGATTTTAAGAACTTTCGCCCCATTGCTGTCAATTTTAAGACCTTTCGTGCCATTTAGGTGTCGATTTTATCCTGGCGAGCGATAGCGAGCCTGTAATTTAAGAGGAACCGGCCTTCAGCCGGGACATTTTTCTACCGAAAAATGTACAAATTTATCTTGAAAGGGGCTCAAGGGGGTGTAATCTTAAGCTTGAAGGATATCTAGGGACCAAAACTAAAAACCTCCCCTTAACCCTTTATATTCCCACAGATCCTTCTTAAACTGCACCAAAACGACTATATTTATCTAGAATATAATACAGAAATGTCGCCGGTAACGGAAGGGGTTAAATTGGGCTTTTTTGATCAACAACAATTTGATCGAAACCGTTTTGATTGAACATCCTGCAAAAATAAACAAAACATCTGTGCGACAATATCGTCAATAGTTCTGGATTAACTTCAGGGGAGATTTCCACTCGAGGGATTTATTTTTTTCTAGACCCCCCCCCCCCCCCCCCTCATGTTTAGCCCCATTGCTTTGGAGATTTTAAGACATTCGCCCCATTAGTTTGGCGATTTTAAGAACTCTCGCCCCATTTCTGTCAATTTTAAGACCATTCGTGCCATTTAGGTGTCGATTTTTTCCTGGCGAGCGATAGCGAGCCTGTAATTTAAGGGGAATCGGCCTTCGGCCGGGATATTTTTTTCTACCGAAAAATGTACAAATTTATCTTGAAAGGGGGTCTAGGGGGAGTAATTTTAAGCTTGATGGAAGTCTAGGGAATCCACTAAAAACCTCCCCTTAAATGCCAATCCATTCTCCTAACACTTCTAAACCTTAGCTTGCTGAAGACTCAATAATTGTGAATGCTTAACCCACGAAATCCGGGGGACCTCATATGATCCCGATCGCTGTGTCCGGGGCCCTTCATGTACAGGCAAACTTCATAATTCAGTAACTACTGATTGAGACCACCTAGAGCAGTCAAAGCTTTTGCAAATTGTAGAACTTTTTGTCGTCTGTAGAATGCCGTTGAGATAACATCGATACGGCGCGTGGTTGCCGTGTTATGATGATTTTAGCGGGGATTTTTTACCCGCACCGCCTCCCGGATTCCGAGGGTCAAAATTCTCATCTATTAACCCTCTCACGTTCTTGACGCAATTTTGAGCCTATTAGGGATATTTTAAAGCCTTTGTTACCATCAGGGGTATTTATAAACCTTTAGTTTAGTTACTTCAACCTCTGCAGTTGTCTTTGAGTTAGCTGTGTTGAGCCTATTGGGGATACTTTAAAGCCTTTGTTACCATCAGGGGTATTTAGAAACCTTTAATTTAGTTACTTCAACCTCTGCAGTTGTCTTTGAGTTAGCTGTGTTGAGCCTATTGGGGATATTTTAAAGCCTTTGTTACCATCAGGGGTATTTAGAAACCTTTAGTTTAGTTACTTCAACCTCTGCAGTTGTCTTTGAGTTAGCTGTGTTGAGCCTATTGGGGATACTTTAAAGCCTTTGTTACCATCAGGGGTATTTAGAAACCTTTAGTTTAGTTACTTCAACCTCTGCAGTTGTCTTTGAGTTAGCTGTGTTGAACCTATTGGGGATACTTTAAAGCCTTTGTTACCATCAGGGGTATTTAGAAACCTTTAGTTTAGTTACTTCAACCTCTGCAGTTGTCTTTGAGTTAGCTGTGTTGAGCCTATTAGGGATACTTTAAAGGCTTTGTTACCATCAGGGGTATTTAGAAACCTTTAGTTTAGTTACTTTAACCTCTGCAGTTGTCTTTGAGTTAGCTGTGTTGAGCCTATTGGGGATACTTTAAAGCCTTTGTTACCATCAGGGGTATTTAGAAACCTTTAGTTTAGTTACTTTAACCTCTGCAGTTGTCTTTGAGTTAGCTGTGGGCAGAAAACGAATTTTGGAGAGGTAATTATAAGAGTGAGAGAACTCCATTTAGTATTGCTAATCTGGCAACCTCTGCGTCATATGGGCGTGAGAGGGTTAAATAACTCAAATTACGTTTCTAGTCTTCAAGCTGATGCCAACATATTTGTCAACCTGCCTGTCTATAACACTATTTACTAAGGGGGCCCACCTAGCTTGTTTTCTCTTTCTCTCCCTCTCTCTTTGGCTTGTATCCATTCGGCCCCATTCAGCCTACTGTTTCAAGACGCTTACCCCAATCCAGGTGTCAATATGTTCCTGGCGAGCGGTAGCGAGCCAGCATATATATATATTTTTGTTTTGACAGCAAGCTAAATTTGTAAATTTTTCGATAGAAAAATGTCTCCGGCAGAGCCGGATTTCTCTATACTGTACAATGCTGGCTCGCTATCGCTCGCCAGGAAGAAATCATCACCTGGATGGGGATAAACGTCTTAAAACAGTTGGCTGAATGGGGCCGAATGGATACAAGCCAGAGAAAGAGAGAAAAGGAGAGAAAGATAAAAAAAAAAAAAAAAAAAAAAAAGCCGGTGACCCCCCTTAAAACAAATTAAAACCCATTTGATATTCATTCAGCAAATACAATGTTAGAATTACAAAGGCTACAATCACTGGTCCTTCCAAGTGTGTTAAGTTTCAGCTCTGTATAATACCATCTTGTTTCTGTTCTGTGTAGTAAATCACACCTGCAGTTTCTAAGCGTCATGTAATACCTTAACCCTTTCCCTGCGGGAGACGTTCCCTAACGCCATGGTAATTTACAGCAATCTACAGGCTCTTAAAGCCTCTTAAATCGAGTGCAAGGGAGCGGGAGTGCGATAGGCCACACGTCCTTCTTGCAGCCAGGCAGCCGTGGCACTGAAGGCTCTGGGTCAGAGTCTCGCTAAATATACAGTGCTGCCAAAGGCAAATGTAGCGAGACATTAGCGAGAATTGCTCATTTTACACATGTCTATGGTAGCGCTGCGGGTGAACCCGCGAGCTACGAAGCTAGTTTTGGTGTAATTTTGAAGCAATTTTCTTCTAGTTCTCGGCTGTATACATTTAATTTCATTCAGACACTTGCCTAATCAATCAGGAGTGCCTGAATAAGCCCTAAAATGGCGGAAATAGGCGGAAATATGCCCGCAAGGAAAGGGTTAAATACAGTATCTTAAATGTAGAGTGAAAAGACAGGGTTATGGTAGAGTCACAGTCCAAAGTCATAGCAACACCTCCACAACAACTACCGAGTATGTGATGCAGTTATTAATGGCTTGCACTCCATTGATTGACAGGGACTTAATTGAACATTTGCCACTAATTGCTAGACCGAGCTGCCCAAACTCTCGCCATCTACCAATGACACAGCATGGGATCAAACTGCCGACCCTTCGATCAGCAGTCAGACGCGCTACCAACCATGCTATAAATTGAAAACAAAATGATAGGATACCAATTGGGCTAAGGACTTTACGGAATAACGTCTTCTTACAATATCCGAGCAATTAAAACAATGGCGGTGCGACTAAGTTCAAGCTGTGAAGGTGTGCCAATACTTTTGACTGTGCCTGTACATATAAATCTAAGGTGCACAATATACAGGACTGACTTAAGGGGAGATCTCCACTTGAGGGATTTTTGTCTTGACCCCTTTCTCCCTCATGTTTAGCCCCATTGCTGTTGATATTATAAAACGTTTGCCCCATTAGTTTAGCGATTTTAAGAACTTTCACTCCATATTAAGACCTTTCGTGCAATTCAGGTGTCGATTTTATCCTGGCGAGCGATAGCGAGCCTGTAATATAAGAGGAACCGGCTTTCAGCCGGGAAATTTTTCTACCGAAAAATGTACAAATTTATCTTGAAAGGGGGTCTAGGGGGTGTAATTTTAAGATTGATGGAATTCTAGGGAACGAACTAAAAACCTCCCCTTAAGAAAATAATTCATGATAGGTATTGATAGATAGGCCTTGAGTTGATGACCGACTCTTAAACACTCCGTAAGCTATCGTTATTAATAGGGTTAAGCGTGTGGTCACTCCATTCAAACCCACCCACCCCCGGTCAATTCCACCCCTTGATAAATAGAGGTTTGGTTAGGTTAGGTTACGCTAGATCAGGCTAGGTTAAGTCATAAAAGGTTAAATTTAGTTAGGTTAGATTAGAGTGGGGTAGGGGTTAGGCTAGTTTAAGTTAAGTTAAGTTAAGTTAAGTTAAGTTAAGTTAAGTTAAGATAAGATTTAGTTTGGTTTGGTTAAGGGGAGGTATTTAGTTTGTTCCCTACGTTTTCATCAAGCTTAAAATTACACCCCCAGACCCACTTTCAAGATGAATTTGTACATTTTTCGGTAGAAAAATTTCCCGGCCGGAGGCCGGTTGGTCTTAAATTACAGGCTCGCTATCGCTCGCCAGGAAAAAATTGACACCTTAATGGCACGAAAGGCCTTAAAATTGACAGAAATGGGGCAAAATGTCTTAAAATGTCCAAACTACTAGGGCGAACGTCTTAAAATCTCAAAAGCAATGGGGGGCTAAACATGAGGGAGAAAGGGGTCCAGCAAAAAAAAAAATCCCTCGAGTGGAAATCTCCCCCCTTAAAAAGTCAGCTAAAAAGTTGATATTTAGTTAGGTTTTCACGAATCATCCCCCACACTAAGTTAAGATCAAGATGGAGTCAGGCTAGCGTGTGTTAGTTAGCTTTGGTTAGATAAGCTCAGTTAGGTTGCGCTAAGGTAGCTTAGGGTGCGTTAACAAAAATGGGCTTGACTTTATAGGCTAGGGTACATTAACGGGAGCTTTCCACTTGAGGGATTTTGTTTTTTTCGAACTTTCTTCTCTCCTCATGTTTAGTCCCATTGCTTTTGATATTCTAAGACATTCGCCCCATTAGTTTGGTGATTTTAAGAACTTTTGCCCCATTTCTGTCCATTTTAAGACCTTTCGTGCCATTAAGGTGTCGATTTTTTCCTGGCGAGCGATAGCGAGCCTGTAATTTAAGAGCAACCGGCCTCCGGCCGGGACATTTTTCTACCGAAAAATGTACAAATTTATCTTGAAAGGGGGTCTAGGGGATGTAATTTTAAGCTTGATGAAAAAGTAGGGAACAAACTAAATACCTCCCCTTAATAAAGTGGGATTGATTTGACCAGTTAGGGTACGTTTAAGGGGAGGTTTTTACTTTGTTCCTTATATTTCCATCAAGCTTACGATTAAACCCCCTAGACCCCCTTTCAAGATAAATTTGTACATTTTTCGGTAGAAAAATGTCCCGGCCGAAGGCCGGTTCCTCTTAAATTACAGGCTCGCTATCGCTCGCCTGGAAAAAATCGACACCTAATTGGCACGAAAGATCTTAAAATTGACAGAAATGGGGCAAAAGTTCTTAAGATCGCCAAAATAATGGGGCGAAAGTCTTAAAATCTCAAAAGCAATGGGGCTAAACATGAGGGAGAACGGGATCCAGAAAACAATCCCTCAAGTGGAAATATCCCCTTAACGAGTGGGATTGCATTGACCGGTTAGGCCCCAGGGTACGTTAAGGGGAGATATCCACTGGAGGGACTTTTTTCTTGACCCCCTTCCTCCCTCATGTTTAGCCCCATTACTTTTGAGATTTTAAGACGTTCGCCCCATTAGTTTGGCAATTTTAAGACCTTTCACCCAATTTATGTCACTTTTAAGACCTTTCGTCCCATTTAGGTGTAACAAAAATCCTGGCGAGCGATAGCGAACCTGCAATTTAAGAGGAATCGGCCTTCGGCCGGGACATTTTTCTACCGAAAAATGTACAAATTTATCTTGAAAGGGGGTCAAGGGGGTGTAATTTCAAGCTTGATGGAAGTCTAGGAAACACACTAAAAACCTCCCCTTAAATAAAGTGGGATTGAATCGACCGGGAGTTGATTCGACGTGGAACCGTTATGCAGAGTACAATAGGAGCGTTGAGTCCGCTGGTAGGTAATTTTTTTTTTTTTTTTTTTTTTTTTTTTTTTTTTAAGGTGTGTGTTTCTAAGTTAACACAATCAGGCTACGAGGGCGCGGTACTTCATTGTATTCCTGGCTATTAACCCTCTCCGACATATGACGTGATTCAGAACCTATTGGGGATACTTTAAAGCCTTTGTTACCATCAGGGGTATTTAGAAACCTTTAGTTTAGTTACTTCAACCTCTGCAGTTGTCTTTGAGTTAGCTGTGTTGAGCCTATTGGGGATACTTTAAAGCCTTTGTTACCATCAGGGGTATTTAGAAACCTTTAGTTTAGTTACTTCAACCTCTGCAGTTGTCTTTGAGTTAGCTGTGTTGAGCCTATTGGGGATACTTTAAAGCCTTTGTTACCATCAGGGGTATTTAGAAACCTTTAGTTTAGTTACTTCAACCTCTGCAGTTGTCTTTGAGTTAGCTGTGTTGAGCCTATTGGGGATACTTTAAAGCCTTTGTTACCATCAGGGGTATTTAGAAACCTTTAGTTTAGTTACTTCAACCTCTGCAGTTGTCTTTGAGTTAGCTGTGTTGAGCCTATTGGGGATACTTTAAAGCCTTTGTTACCATCAGGGGTATTTAGAAACCTTTAGTTTAGTTACTTCAACCTCTGCAGTTGTCTTTGAGTTAGCTGTGTTGAGCCTATTGGGGATACTTTAAAGCCTTTGTTACCATCAGGGGTATTTAGAAACCTTTAGTTTAGTTACTTCAACCTCTGCAGTTGTCTTTGAGTTAGCTGTGTTGAGCCTATTGGGGATACTTTAAAGCCTTTGTTACCATCAGGGGTATTTAGAAACCTTTAGTTTAGTTACTTCAACCTCTGCAGTTGTCTTTGAGTTAGCTGTGGGCAGAAAACTAATTTTGGAGAGGTAATATTAAGAGTGAGAGAACTCTATTTCTTATTGCTAATCTGGCAACTTCTGCGTCATATGTGCGTGAAAGGGTTAATTAGACAATGGACCACTTGTGAGTTTCAGGCTCTAAGGAAGTTGCCTTTGTTTACATCAATATTTAGCAGAATTACCAGCTGACGAGTACTATCGGGGGTATTAAGGGCAGATCTCCACTTGAGGGATTTTTTTTTCTTGACCCCTTTCTCCCTCATGTTTAGCCCCATTGCTTTTGATATTATAAAACGTTCGCCCCGTTAGTTTGGCGATTTTAAGAACTTTCACCCCATTTTAAGACCTTTCGTGCCATTCAGGTGTCGATTTTATCCTGGCGAGCGATAGCGAGCCTGCAACTTAAGAGGAAACGGCCTTCGGCCGGGACATTTTTCTACCGAAAAATGTACAAATTAATCTTGAAAGGGACTCAAGGGGGTGTAATTTTAAGCTTGATGGAG